>JAWKAU010000021.1:544797-836819 GCA_033398695.1 Orobanche coerulescens
GTGACCCACTGGGAAGTCCTCGTGTTCCACTTTTTTTTGCCGTCCAATGTCAGCTGGATTCTTTACGCCGATTTTTCGCTTTCTTATGAATTCTCGCACGGTGATCCTTCCTCCCACGGCCTACGAAGCTAATTGAAAATGATATACCGTCACGGGAGTAATAAAGTAAATGACAAACGCTCGTCAGACGGGAAGAAATGTGATTTTACTAATTAGAAATTATCAAATTCCGCCTCTCAATACATTGGAGAATGTATTTTTAAGCCTAAGAAACACATCTAAATCGAAAATGACACAAGATATCAAAAGAAAAACGAAATATTATATAAATAAAGTGATATAAAGACCGAAAGTGCGTGAAAACGGAGTAATTTAGGCTCGGGACCAGTTATGTCATGGCGGAACGCGATGAGTTCGACACGAATCGCCGTTCCGCTTCCGGAAACATATTATAATAGGAATTCTGAGCATCGGGACACACGATGGGCGCGAGAAGAGCTTCGCCGGCATGTGTGGTGGGTCCGGTAGCTCCTCCCGGTTCGAAAGTTATGGCTGTTTGAAGTTCGGGTCGAATCTACCCAAAGAGAATAGAATATGGTTCAACTTATAAGTGCGATCATACCAGCATTAATGCACCGGATCTCATCAGAACTCCGAAGTCAAGCGTGCTTGGGCGAGAGTAGTACTAGGATGGGTGACCCCCTCGGAAGTCCTCGTGTTGTACACCGATTTTTTGCCGTCCAACGCTGCTCGATTCTTTTTTTTTACGCTCGATTTTTTTGTTTTCTTAGGAATTATGCACGGTGATCCTTCCACCTACGGTCTAAAGAAGCTTATTGAAAATAATATACTGTTACGGGAGTAATAAAGTAAATGACAAACGCACGTCGTACGGGGAAGAAATGCGATTTTACTAATTAAAAATTATCAAGTTCCGCCTCTCAATACAGTAGAGAATGTATTTTTAAGCCTAAGAAACACATCTAAATTGAAAATGACACAAGATATCAAAATAAAAACGAAATATTATATAAATAAAGTGATATAAAGGCCGAAAGTGCGTGAAAACGGGGGAATTTAGGCTCGGGACCAGTTATGTCCTGGCGGAACGCCATGAGTTCGACACGAATCACCGTTCCGCTTCCAGAAACATATTATAATAGGTATTCTGAGCATCGGGTTACACGATGGGTGCGAGAAGAGCTTCGCCGGCATGTGTGGCGGGTCCCGTAGCTCCTCCCGGTTCGAAAGTTATGGCTCTTTGAAGTTCAGGTCGAATCTACCATAAGATAATAGAATATGGTTCCATTTTTAGGTGCGATCATACCAGCACTAATGCACGAGATCCCATCAGAACTCCGAAGTTAAGCGCGCTTGGGCGAGAGTAGTACTAGGATGGGTGACCCCCTAGGAAGTCCTCGTGTTGCACCCCCTTTTTTTTGCTGTACAACACTGCTGGATTCTTTTTTTACGCTCGATTTTTCGTTTTCTTAGGAATTCTGCACGGTGATCCTTGCACCTACGGTCTAAAGAAGCTTATTGAAAATAATATACCATTACGGGAGTAATAAAATAAATGACAAACGCACGTCGTACGGGGAAGAAATGCGATTTTACTAATTAGAAATTATCAAATTACGCCTCTCAATACATTAGAGAATGTATATTTAAGCCTAAGAAACACATCTAAATTGAAAATGACACAAGATATCAAAATAAAAACGAAATATTATATAAATAAAGTGATATAAAGGCCGAAAGTGCGTGAAAACGGGGGAATTTAGGCTCGGGACCAGTTATGTCATGGCGGAAAGCTATGAGTTCGACACGAATCGCCGTTCTGCTTCCGAAAACATATTATAATAGGAATTCTGAGCATCGGGTCACACGATGGGCGCGAGAAGAGCTTCGCCGGCATGTGTGGTGGGTCCCGTAGCTCCTCCCAGTTCGAAAGTTATGGCTGTTTGAAGTTCGGGTCGAATCTACCAAAAGAGAATAGAATATGGTTCCACTTATAAGTGCGATCAGACCAGCACTAATGCACCGGATCTCATCAGAACTCCGAAGTTAAGCGCGCGTGGGCGAGAGTAGTACTAGGATGGGTGACCCCCTGGGAAGTCCTCGTGTTGCATGACCTTTTTGCCGTCCAACGCTGCTCGATTCTTTTTTTACGCTCGATTTTTCGTTTTCTTAGGAATTCTGCACGGTGATCCTTCCACCCACGGTCTAAAGAAGCTTATTGAAAATGATATACCGTTACGGGAGTAGTAAAGTAAATGACAAACGCACGTCGTACGAGGAAGAAATGCGATTTTACTAATTAAAAATTATCAAATTACGCCTCTCAATACATTAGAGAATGTATTTTTAAACCTAAGAAACACATCTAAATTGAAAATGACACAAGTTATCAAAATAAAAACGAAATATTATATAAATAAAGTGATATAAAGGCCGAAAGTGCGTGAAAACGGGGGAATTTAGGCTCAAAACCAGTTATGTCATGGCGGAACACTATGAGTTCGACACGAATCGCCGTTCCGCTTCCGGAAACATATTATAATAGGAATTCTGAGCATCGGGTCACACGATGAGCGCGAGAAGAGGTTCGCCGGCATGTGTTGCGGGTACCGTAGCTCCTCCCGGTTCGAAAGTTATGGCTGTTTGAAGTTCATGTCGAATCTACCATAAGATAATAGAATATGGTTCCATTGATGGGTGCGATCATACCAGCACTAATGCACCAGATCCCATTAGAACTCCAAAGTTAAGCGCGCTTGGGCGAGAGTAGTACTAAGATGGGTGACCCCCTGGGAAGTCCTCGTGTTGCAGCCCCTTTTTTTGCCGTCCAATGCTGCTGGATTCTTTTTTTACGCTCGATTTTTCGTTTTCTTAGGAATTCTGCAGAGTGATCCTTCTTCCCACGGTCTACAGAAGCTAATTGAAAATGATATACCGTCAGAGGAGTAATAAAGTAAATGACAAACGCTCGTCGTACGGGGAAGAAATGCGATTTTACTAATTAGAAATTATCAAATTCCGTCTCTCAATACATTGGAGAATGTATTTTTAAGCCTAAGAAACACATCTAAATCGAAAATGACACAAGATATCAAAAGAAAAACGAAATATTATATAAATAAAGTGATATAAAGACCGAAAGTGCGTGAAAACGGAGTAATTTAGGCTCGGGACCAGTTATGTCATGGCGGAACGCGATGAGTTCGACACGAATCGCCGTTCCGCTTCCGAAAACATATTATAATAGGAATTTTGAGCATCGGGACACACGATGGGCGCGAGAAGAGCTTCACCGGCATGTGTGGTGGGTCCCGTAGCTCCTCCCGGTTCGAAAGTTATGGCTGTTTGAAGTTCGGGTCGAATCTACCAAAAGAGAATAGAATATGGTTCAACTTATAAGTGCGATCATACCAGCAGTAATGCACCGAATCTCATGAGAACTCCGAAGTTAAGCGTGCTTGGGCGAGAGTAGTACTAGGATGGGTGACCCCCTGGGAAGTCCTTGTGTTGCACACCCATTTTTTGCCGTCCAACGCTGCTCGATTCTTTTTTTACGCTCGATTTTTTGTTTTCTTAGGAATTATGCACGGTGATCCTTCCACCTACGGTCTAAAGAAGCTTATTGAAAATAATATACCGTTACGGGAGTAATAAAGTAAATGACAAACGCACGTCGTACGTGGAAGAAATGCGATTTTACTAATTAAAAATTATCAAATTCCGCCTCTCAATACATTAGAGAATGTATTTTTAAGCCTAAGAAACACATCTAAATTGAAAATGACACAAGATATCAAAATAAAAACGAAATATTATATAAATAAAGTGATATAAAGGCCGAAAGTGCGTGAAAACGAGGGAATTTAGGCTCAAAACCAGTTATGTCATGGCGGAACGCTATGAGTTCGACACGAATCGCCGTTCCGCTTCCGGAAACATATTATAATAGGAATTCTGAGCATCGAGTCACACGATGAGCGCGAGAAGAGCTTCGCCGGCATGTGTGGCGGGTCCCGTAGCTCCTCCCGGTTCGGAAGTTATGGCTGTTTGAAGTTCAGGTCGAATCTACCATAAGATAATAGAATATGGTTCCATTTATGGGTGCGATCATACCAGCACTAATGCACCAGATCCTATCAGAACTCCGAAGTTAAGCGCGCTTGGGCGAGAGTAGTACTAGGATGGGTGACCCACTGGGAAGTCCTCGTGTTGCACCTCTTTTTTTTGCCCTCCAATGCTGCTGGATTCTTTTTTTACGCTCGATTTTTGGTTTTCTTAGAAATTCTGCACGGTGATCCTTCCTCCCACAGTCTACAGAAGCTAATTGAAAATGATATACCGTCACGGGAGTAATAAAGTAAATGACAAACGCTGTCAGACGGGAAGAAATGCGATTTTACTAATTAGAAATTATCAAATTCCGCCTCTCAATACATTGGAGAATGTATTTTTAAGCCTAAGAAACACATCTAAATTGAAAATGACACAAGATATCAAAATAAAAACGAAATATTATATAAATAAAGTGATATAAAGGCCGAAAGTGCGTGAAAACGAGGGAATTTAGGCTCAAAACCAGTTATGTCATGGCGAACGCTATGAGTTCGACACGAATCGCCGTTCCGCTCCTAAACATATTATAATAGGAATTGAGCATCGGACACACGATGGGCGCGAGAAGAGCTTCGGCATGTGTGGTGGGTCCCGTAGCTCCCTGGCTTCGAAAGTTATGGCTGTTTGAAGTTCGGGTCGAATCTACCAAAAGAGAATAGAATATGGTTCAACTTATAAGTGCGATCATACCAGCACTAATGCACCGGATCTCATCAGAACTCCGAAGTTAAGCGTGCTTGGGCGAGAGTAGTACTAGGATGGGTGACCCCATGGGAAGTCCTCGTGTTGTACACCGATTTTTTGCCGTCCAACGCTGCTCGATTCTTTTTTTACACTCGATTTTTTTGTTTTCTTAGGAATTATGCACGGTGATCCTTCCACCTACGGTCTAAAGTGTAACACCCCCAAATCCTATTGGGTTATTACAGTGCCGTGGACCCCACGCCAGGAGATCCACCAGGCGAACATGACTAAAAATACATTAATTAACACAACAAGGGAAAATCATAGTCCCTACCATGATATCCGACACAATATTCCGATAAGGAATTTTAACGACAAAAGTAGCCTACATGGCTAAAAATGAAATACAACATCCACGAACATCCTGCTCGGTAATACAACACGACAACACCGACAAGATCGAGTACTCTCCAACCGATCCGACCGACAATGAACAACTCGTACTAGTATCGCTTGAATGCCTCGCCGCCATCATCATGCCTCTCGTGTCTCAACTCTCTCCTCGCAAGCACCTAAAACATGAAAAACATGTTCCCCACTGGGTCACCATCCAGATAATGAACATCAAATACATGTATAACATGATATGCATCCAAAGGCGTAATGAAATGGTACAATGATGATAATAATACGAAATGCTCACAAACCAAGGTAAGAACCGAGCATTCGTGCAATACTATGCCCACGGCATACTATTAATAATTGCTCGACGTGTTAGAACATAAGTGCCCGACGGCGAATCAAAATCACGTAATACCACAATGAATGACAAGACATGAACCAAACCAGATCAATTAATTATGAATCACAATGCCCGAAGGCTCCAATGAAATTACCAGGACAACAATAAAGGCACGAAAGTCATTCAATGGAAATTAACAAATATCACAAACACTGAAGTCAAAACAAATTAAGTCAGAATAATGAGGGCCGAAGCCACGGCACGAAGCCGTATCACAATGAGGGCCGAAGCCACGGCACGAAGCCGTATCACAATGAGGGCCGAAGCCACGACATCCAGCCGTATCACAATTAGGGCCGAAGCCACGTCATCCAGCCGTATCACAATTAGGGCCGAAGCCACGGCATCCAGCCGTATCACAATTAGGGCCGAAGCCACGGCATCCAGACGTATCACAATTAATGATAGTGTGCTGCCTTGAGTCGGCCAACACGATGATAGTAACACACGGATAGACACCGTCCTTGACAGTCCCAAATTAACACCTCGATTGCCTTAGAACGGCCAACCGACAACAATGATGCAGCGGATGATTGAACACTTCGATTTGCCTGAGAACGGCCAATCGATAACAATGATACGATGAATGAGTGAATACCTCGATTGCCTTAGAAAGGTCAATCGATAACAATGATTTAGTGAATGATTGAACATTTTGATTTACCTGTGAACGGCAATTCGATAACAATGATATGAAGGATGCCTCGGCACCTTTAATCGGTTATCGATTTACGAAGATGAGAAATGAGTAAGCCAATGCCTTAAATCGGCCTCGCATGCTTTTAATGACAATCCGAACAGAATAACAATGATCTCAACGATATCTTAAATTGACATCTATATTAACAACAATCGATACATCGATACCGCGAACTGCTATCGACAATGACATTAGTAATGAGTATCACAATGCCTTGAATCGGCCGTTAACGAACAACAATAACATTTGGCAAAATTGCCGAAAGGTATCGATCGAACGATCTCTTGATATCAATGAATTCATGAAGAGACTAAGTCTCGGAATGATACAACACATTCATACACATACATGATGACATTAGCTCATCGACCAAGACAAGTATAAAACTTGCCTCAAACCGAAGGCGAGAAGGTACTTCCACGATCAACGCCCTTAATGAAATTACCGGCCGCTTGAACAACCTTAAACAACACAAAAACCAACAATTCTCTTAATACATGAATCAAGCATAATCACAACCAACTCAAAAGTCGATACAACAATACCCGAAACTCATTGGGGCATTTAAACAAACGCGTTGTAAACAATCTCCAATTGTTTACAACCAAAACTCATTTACATCCGAAACCAACTCCCAATGAATGATTCAAAACCACAAAAACTCATGAATACTATCAATAATCCAATAGGAATACTTAGAACGATATTTCAACAACATTTAGTCGAAAACCCCAAAATTCCAAAGTCAACCCGTAAGGTTCTTGAACAATTCCTCAATTATTCATAAATTCCGAAAATTACACCAATGAATCCGTAGAAATACATGTATCCAAGATAGATAATCCATATCTAACATATTCCAACATAATATCGATTTAACACGAAGAGATCGGAAGCAAAACACCCAAGATCCGAAATTCTAGATCCAAGAATCATTACCTTGATTTGGAGTGATGAAACTGATTTAGATGATGATTAATCCAACTTAGAAGCTTGAAGATGATGCTAGATGATTGCAGCTCGAAAAGACCTTTCCGAATCGCCCGAGCTCGTCCGAAATGATTGAGAAATGAAGAAATGACGAAAATTGGACCAAACTGTCCTATTTATACTGTCCCAGCTTAGCGCACGCTATGACTTGATATTTAGCGTGCGCTAGCGGTTTACTGGGCAGTCCAGTGAGGTCTGAAATGCCTCGTTAGCGTGCGCTACGACTTGGTAGCGTGCGCTAACACCTTACCGATAGCGTGCGCTATTCCAGATTGTTAGCGTGCGCTAACTGATGTCTGATACTCAACGACTGAAATCCAGAACCTACTGTCCTCTGTCTTACACGCGTTAGCGTGCGCTACTAATGTGACTTAGCGTGCGTTGCCAACACAATTAGCGTACGCTACTTACCACTCGTAGCGTGCGCTACGAATTTCCCAAATCAGCCCAGTACCTTCTGGACTGCCTGCCTCTCTTGCGCTAGCGTGCGTTAATACTGAATCATAGCGTGCGTTACCTGTACCTCATTAGCGCGCGCTAACCAGAATGTGTAGCGTGCGCTACCTCTCAAACTGAAAATCAAAACATGATGATGATGATGACAATAATCTCGGCTCAATCTCAACCAGTGATGATCCCAAAATACGCCGAATGGTGAACATAGTTGACTGAATATGAATGATGAATGATTATTACTGAATGAAAAAAAATTCTGAGTGACAGTTACTGAATGATAATAAATGAATTCACAACCGGGTATTACATACTCCCCCCCTTAAAAGAGTTTCGTCCTCGAAACTGAGGGTAAACAACTCGGGATATGAACTATCCATCACGATCTGAAAACAATAACGCCCAAATAGTCCTCGGGACCAAATCAACCGCAAGCCCAAGTCCCCAAGACTTGACGTCTCGAAACACAGTGAACGATTTCCCAAATTATCACGAAATCTCGAGCACAACGTCGAAGGGATGAACTCCCAACAAATGACCCAGATCTCAAGATTCTCGAGTATGATCATAATAAGATAGATCAACAATAAATGATCCACAGTCACGATACATTATTACTGATAGATTAACACAGTCATCCAAAAACAAGGTTACACCTCAAATGTACCCAACATCGATATCCTCCCACATCATCGATTTCCTCTATCTCAACGATTTAAGGTATATCCGACGATGAACTCGCCGCTAACTAAGACCTCAGAAGGTCACGAGAATGAAAGTGACAAAAATGAATGATGAATGATAAATGACTACAAATCCGACACAGATTTAGAATGACTCACCAAGGTGAATTACTAATGTCATGAGTGATAGTTCCTGAAGTGATTGGAACCGCCGTTCCTCGTGAATTGAATGATAAACCGATAATTATGAGTCCCCATATGATTGATATATATGATGAATGGATTATATGAATGAATGAACGACAATGAAATGAATGATTATACTATTAACGCACAAGAATTAACTTGTTCAAACCGGTGATGAATGTCCTTACCTCTGGCCCTCGAGGCCTGATAGGGTCCCTTGGATGATGCACGGGCTGGAGTAACGAAGTCTCTCGAGGCCCTCGAGCTCTCTTGAGATTTACCGGGCGCTAGAACCCTGCAGATTTCCGCCGGTGTCCCCGCTCCCACACGTAAAACAAACAATAGCCGGCACTGCACCGGTACTAACGTGACTCGTGAATCACGATTAAAGCAAACAACGGTCGAACTCGTCGCTCGAGAGGAAGATGTTGTTCCAAAGACGAAGACGACTAGAAAACGACCCTGGATGGCGGAGCCCGATGTCCCTCCGAACGAGCCGGCATTCTAGTCCTCTTACTCAAGAAATCAAGGATGCTTCTGAGTAAGCTCCTTGATCAAAAGCTCTGCTCCAAGAGCCTTCCCGATGAACTCACTAAGTGAATTAAAATTGTGGTTGAACAACTGCATCCTCAACTGCGGATTTAGCCTCTTGCTAAAATACTTAATTTTATCCGCCTCAGTACGGATAATTGACGAAGCAAACTGAAGTAGTCCCTGAAACTTCTCAGCGATGACAATAACACCCTCGTCCCCATCGGGTTCGGGGTTCAAAACATCTGACAACTTAGCTTCACGAAGTGGAGCCGGATAATACCTCTCTAACATGAGAGTCTTGAACTCGCTCCAAATACAATCACGATCGATGGGTTTCACAGAAAGCCACCACGAATAAGCGCCCTTACTCAAGTAGTAAGCCGCATCGCCACTTTACTCTCCTCAGGACACCGAACCATGTCGAAGAGTTTATCAAAATGCTCGAGCCAATGAACAATATCACTGGTTCGACGAACCCTCAAAAGTAGGCGGCATCTGACGAGAGATATCGCCAACAATCTGATTCACTCCTCCAGTCTGTCCATGAAATGGCACCTGGTATCCCTGTTGCGGTGGACCACAACCCATCGAGGTCTGCATGGTCTCCACTATTCGCGTCATCTGAGTCATCTGGGCCATCATGCCCTGCATAAATATGAATGGATCAACCCGAACACCTTCCGAGTGAGATGCCTCTCGCACGACTCTGACAGTTGAATGATTATCTCACGATGAATGAGTAGCCTCATTGCTTGATGAATTAATGATATCCCTCGCTCGTGTGGGCATGCACACGAGATCCCGGTTCCGGCCCGCACCGCGCCTCTTCCCCGCGTCCTCCGACACTCTATCCATACCGAAGTAGGAAAGTCACATGATTATAGATTCCGCATGAATATCGTATTATGATTACGTTACAGTGACAACAATGAGCATACACGCTCTAACACAATGAATGCATTAATGATTTAATGAAATGATCGTCGACATTACGCCGAGTATGATAAGACCGTATGAAACATCAAATGAGGTAACATGATTGCTCGATGAAATTCTGAAATGATTACCTTGAACAAGTTAACAAGGTTGAAAATTAGATCCTCAAGATCAACAACTGAACCGTGAGATGGGCGAATGATTAATGAATTAACTGAACAATGAGATTGACTGAATGAGGAATGAATTAACTGAGCAATGAGATTGACTGAGTGACGAGTGAATTAGCTAAACGATGAGATTAATTGAGTGATGAATGAATTAGCTGAACGATGAGGTTAATTGAGTGATGAACGGCTAAATCGAGTAATTGATATTGATCAATGATGAATGAATTAATCGAGTGATGAATGAGTTAAATGAGTGATGAAATAACATGGTAATGATATTGATCGAGTGATGAATGAATTATCCGAGTGATGAATCGATTGAGTAATGATATTGATCGAGTGATGAATGAATTATCCGAGTGATGATATCGATCGAGTAATGAATGAATTATCCGAGTGATGAATCGAGTGAGTAATGATATTGATCGAGTAATGAATGAATTAACATAATCGACAAGATCGGCATGACGATTGAGGATTATTAACCGATGAATGAGTTGATCCTTAATGCTTACACAAGCCACACGTGTCCCAAAACAATTAGTCATGAATCAATCATAACACTAATATCACATATAGGTTTCAACAAGGCACGAACAATTAATGACATGATGAATGTATGAACATAAAGAGAATCGAGTCCTTACACAGGTCATACGAAGCTTCGAGGTCTCGCGATACTAGTCTTCACTGACGACGACTCGATGAATGAATGACTCGCAATGCATTTCAATATTACGACTCACAAAACTCGATCGACTAGATTGTCATAACCTCGACAATCCCACTACTACCGCGTCGGTAGGACCACATAACTCACATCTCAGGTATTTCACAACCCAAATCTCGATACCATTTCGTAACACCCCAAATCCTATCAAGTTATTACAAAGGTTGCGTGACCCCACGCCAGAGATCCACCAGCGAACATGACTAAAAATACATTAATTAACACAACAAGGGAAAATCATAGTCCCTACCATGATATCCGACACAATATTCCGATAAGGAATTTTAACGACAAAAGTAGCCTACATGGATAAAAATGAAATACAACATCCACGAACATCTGTTCGGGTAATACAACATGACAACACTGACAAGACTGGAGTACTCTCCAACCGACTGACCGACAATGAACAACTCGTACTAGTATCGCTTGAATGCCTCGTCGCCATCATCATGCCTCTGTGTCTCAACTCTCTCCTCGCAAGCACCTAAAACATGAAAAACATGTTCCGCCCCCACGGGGTCAGTCATCCAGATACTGAACTTAAAATACATGTATAACATGATATGCATCCAAAGGCATTATTATATGGTAAAATGTTGATAATAATACGAAATGCTCACAAACCAAGGTAAGAACCGAGCATTCGTGCAATACTATGCCCACGACATACTATTAATAATTGCTCGACAGTTAGAACATAAGTGCCCGACGGCGAATCAAAATCACGTAATACCACAATGAATGACAAGACATGAACCAAACCAGATGAATTAATTATGAATCACAATGCCCGAAGGCTCCAATGAAATTACCAGACAATAATAAAGGCACGAAAGTCATTCAAATGAAATTAACAAATATCACAAACACGAAGTCAAACACTAAGTCAGAATAATGAGGGCGGGCCACGGCACGAAGCCGTATCACAATGAGGGCCGGGCCACGCACGAAGCCGTATCACAATGAGGGCCGAAGCCACGGCATCCACCGTATCACAATTAGGGCCGGCCACCAGATCCAAATCTATCACAATTAGGGCAAGCCACGTGATCCAGCCGTATCACAATTAGGGCCGAAGCCACGGCATCCAGCCGTATCACAATTAATGATAGTGTGCTGCCTTGAGTCGGCCAACACGATGATAGTAACACACGGATAGACACCGTCCTTGACAGTCCCAAATTAACACCTCGATTGCCTTAGAACGGCCAACCGACAACAATGATGCAGCGGATGATTGAACACTTCGATTTGCCTGAGAACGGCCAATCGATAACAATGATACGATGAATGAGTGAATACCGCGATTGCCTTAGAAAGGTCAATCGATAACAATGATTTAGTGAATGATTGAACATTTCGATTTACCTATGAACGGCAATTCGATAACAATGATATGAAGGATGCCTCGGCACCTTTAATCTGCACGGTTTACGAAGATGAGAAATGAGTAAGCCAATGCCTTAAATCGCCTCGCATGCTTTAATGACAATCCGAACAGGAATAACAATGATCTCAACGATATCTTAAATTGACATCTATATTAACAACAATCGATACATCGATACCGCGAACCGGCTATCGACAATGACATTAGTAATGAGTATCACAATGCCTTGAATCGGCCGTTAACGAACAACAATAACATTTGGCAAAATTGCCGAAAGGTATCGTATCGAACGATCTCTTGATATCAATGAATTCATGAAGAGACTAAGTCTCGGAATGATACAACGCATTCATACACATACATGATGACATTAGCTCATTGACCAAGATAAGTATAAAACTTGCCTCAAATCAAGGCGAGAAGGTACTTCCACGATCAACGCCCTTAATGAAATTACCGCCGCTTGAACAACCTTAAACAACACAAAAACCAACAATTCTCTTAATACATGAATCAAGCATAATCACAACCAACTCAAAAGTCGATACAACAATACCCGAAACTCATTGGGGCATTTAAACAAACGCGTTGTAAACAATCTCCAATTGTTTACAACCAAAACTCATTTACATCCGAAACCAACTCCCAATGAATGATTCAAAACCACAAAAACTCATGAATACTATCAATAATCCAATAGGAATACTTAGAACGATATTTCAACAACATTTAGTCGAAAACCCCCAAAATTCCAAAGTCAACCCGTAAGGGTTCTTGAACAATTCCTCAATTATTCATAAATTCCGAAAATTACACCAATGAATCCGTAGAAATACATGTATCCAATATAGATAATCCATATCTAACATATTCCAACATAATATCGATTTAACACGAAGAGATCGGAAGCAAAACACCCAAGATCCGAAATTCTAGATCCAAGAATCATTACCTTGATTTGGAGTGATGAAACTGATTTAGATGATGATTAATCCAACTTAGAAGCTTGAAGATGATGCTAGATGATTGCAAATAAAAGACCTTTCCGAATCGCCCGAGCTCGTCCGAAATGATTGAGAAATGAAGAAATGACGAAAATCGACCAAATCGGCCCTATTTATATCGTCCGACTTAGCGCACGCTATGACTTGATATTTAGCGTGCGCTAGCGGTTTCCATCGGGCATCCGGTGAGGTCCGAAATGCCTCGTTAGCGTGCGCTACGACTTGGTAGCGTGCGCTAACACCTTACCGATAGCGTGCGCTATTCCGCATTGTTAGCGTGCGCTAGCGATGTCCGATACTCAACGATCAAATCCGTAACCTCATCGTCCTCTGCCTTACACGCGTTAGCGGCGCTACTAATGTGACTTA
This sequence comes from Orobanche coerulescens, assembly GCA_033398695.1. Classification (NCBI taxonomy): domain Eukaryota; kingdom Viridiplantae; phylum Streptophyta; class Magnoliopsida; order Lamiales; family Orobanchaceae; genus Orobanche; species Orobanche coerulescens. Next base: position 558,566 of record JAWKAU010000021.1, read on the forward strand.
GCGTGCGTTGCCAACACAATTAGCGTACGCTACTTACCACTCGTAGCGTGCGCTACGATTTCCCAAATCAGCCCAAGCACCTTCCTGGATCGCCCGCCTCTCTTGCGCTAGCGTGCGTTAATACTGAATCATAGCGTGCGTTACCTGTACCTCATTAGCGCGCGCTAACCAGAATGTGTAGCGTGCGCTACCTCTCAAACTGAAAATCAAAACATGATGATGATGACAATAATCTCGGCTCAATCTCAACCAGTGATGATCCCAAAATACGCCGAATGGTGAACATAGTTGACTGAATATGAATGATGAATGATTATTACTGAATGAAAAAAAATTCTGAGTGACAGTTACTGAATGATAATAAATGAATTCACAACCGGGTATTACATAAAGAAGCGTATTGAAAATAATATACTGTTACGGGAGTAATAAAGTAAATGACAAACGCACGTCGTACGGGGAAAAAATGCGATTTTACTAATTAAAAATTATCAAATTCCGCCTCTCAATACATTAGAGAATGTATTTTTAAGCCTAAGAAACACATCTAAATTGAAAATGACACAAGATATCAAAATAAAAACGAAATATTATATAAATAAAGTGATATAAAGGCCGAAAGTGCGTGAAAACGGGGGAATTTAGGCTCGGGACCAGTTATGTCATGGCGGAACGCCATGAGTTCGACACGAATCACCGTTCCGCTTCCAGAAACATATTATAATAGGTATTCTGAGCATCGGGTCACACGATGGGTGCGAGAAGAGCTTCTCCGGCATGTGTGGCGGGTCCCGTAGCTCCTCCCGGTTCGAAAGTTATGGCTGTTTGAAGTTCAGGTCGAATCTACCATAAGATAATAGAATATGGTTCCATTTATGGGTGCGATCATACCAGCACTAATGCACGAGATCCCATCAGAACTCCAAAGTTAAGCGCGCTTGGGCGAGAGCAGTACTAGGATGGGTGACCCCCTAGGAAGTCCTCGTGTTGCACCCCCTTTTTTTTGCTGTACAACACTGCTGGATTCTTTTTTTACGCTCGATTTTTCGTTTTCTTAGGAATTCTGCACGGTGATCCTTGCACCTACGGTCTAAAGAAGCTTATTGAAAATAATATACCATTACGGGAGTAATAAAATAAATGACAAACGCACGTCGTACGGGGAAGAAATGCGATTTTACTAATTAGAAATTATCAAATTACGCCTCTCAATACATTAGAGAATGTATATTTAAGCCTAAGAAACACATCTAAATTGAAAATGACACAAGATATCAAAATAAAAACGAAATATTATATAAATAAAGTGATATAAAGGCCGAAAGTGCGTGAAAACGGGGAAATTTAGGCTCGGGACCAGTTATGTCATGGCGGAACGCTATGAGTTCGACACGAATCGCCGTTCCGCTTCCGGAAATATATTATAATAGGAATTCTGAGCATCGGGTCACACGATGGGCGCGAGAAGAGCTTCGCCGGCATGTGTGGTGGGTCCCGTAGCTCCTCCCGGTTCGAAAGTTATGGCTGTTTGAAGTTCGGGTCGAATCTACCAAAAGAGAATAGAATATGGTTCCACTTATAAGTGCGATCATACCAGCACTAATGCACCGGATCTCATCAGAACTCCGAAGTTAAACGCGCGTGGGCGAGAGTAGTACTAGGCTGGGTGACCCCCTGGGAAGTCCTCGTGTTGCACACCCTTTTTTTGCCGTCCAACGCTGCTCGATTCTTTTTTTACGCTCGATTTTTTGTTTTCTTAGGAATTCTGCACGGTGATCCTTCCACCCACGGTCTAAAGAAGCTTATTGAAAATGATACACCGTTACGGGAGTAGTAAAGTAAATGACAAACGCACGTCGTACGAGGAAGAAATGCGATTTTACTAATTAAAAATTATCAAATTACGCCTCTCAATACATTAGAGAATGTATTTTTAAACCTAAGAAACACATCTAAATTGAAAATGACACAAGTTATCAAAATAAAAACGAAATATTATATAAATAAAGTGATATAAAGGCCGAAAGTGCGTGAAAACGGGGGAATTTAGGCTCAAAACCAGTTATGTCATGGCGGAACACTATGAGTTCGACACGAATCGCCGTTCCGCTTCCGGAAACATATTATAATAGGAATTCTGAGCATCGGGTCACACGATGAGCGCGAGAAGAGCTTCGCCGGCATGTGTGGCGGGTACCGTAGCTCCTCCCGGTTCGAAAGTTATGGCTGTTTGAAGTTCATGTCAAATCTACCATAAGATAATAGAATATGGTTCCATTGATGGGTGCGATCATACCAGCACTAATGCACCAGATCCCATTAGAACTCCAAAGTTAAGCGCGCTTGGGCGAGAGTAGTACTAAGATGGGTGACCCCCTGGGAAGTCCTCGTGTTGCAGCCTCTTTTTTTGCCGTCCAATGCTGCTGGATTCTTTTTTTACGCTCGATTTTTCGTTTTCTTAGGAATTCTGCAGAGTGATCCTTCTTCCCACGGTCTACAGAAGCTAATTGAAAATGATATACCGTCAGAGGAGTAATAAAGTAAATGACAAACGCTCGTCGTACGGGGAAGAAATGCGATTTTACTAATTAGAAATTATCAAATTCCGTCTCTCAATACATTGGAGAATGTATTTTTAAGCCTAAGAAACACATCTAAATCGAAAATGACACAAGATATCAAAAGAAAAATGAAATATTATATAAATAAAGTGATATAAAGACCGAAAGTGCGTGAAAACGGAGTAATTTAGGCTCGGGACCAGTTATGTCATGGCGGAACGCGATGAGTTCGACACGAATCGCCGTTCCGCTTCCGAAAACATATTATAATAGGAATTTTGAGCATCGGGACACACGATGGGCGCGAGAAGAGCTTCACCGGCATGTGTGGTGGGTCCCGTAGCTCCTCCCGGTTCGAAAGTTATGGCTGTTTGAAGTTCGGGTCGAATCTATCAAAAGAGAATAGAATATGGTTCAACTTATAAGTGCGATCATACCATTAGTAATGCACCGAATCTCATGAGAACTCCGAAGTTAAGCGTGCTTGGGCGAGAGTAGTACTAGGATGGGTGACCCCCTGGGAAGTCCTTGTGTTACACACCCATTTTTTGCCGTCCAACGCTGCTCGATTCTTTTTTTACGCTCGATTTTTTGTTTTCTTAGGAATTATGCACGGTGATCCTTCCACCTACGGTCTAAAGAAGCTTATTGAAAATAATATACCGTTACGGGAGTAATAAAGTAAATGACAAACGCACGTCGTCCGGGGAAGAAATGCGATTTTACTAATTAAAAATTATCAAATTCCGCCTCTCAATACATTAGAGAATGTATTTTTAAGCCTAAGAAACACATCTAAATTGAAAATGACACAAGATATCAAAATAAAAACGAAATATTATATAAATAAAGTGATATAAAGGCCGAAAGTGCGTGAAAACGAGGGAATTTAGGCTCAAAACCAGTTATGTCATGGCGGAACGCTATGAGTTTGACACGAATCGCCGTTCCGCTTCCGGAAACATATTATAATAGGAATTCTGAGCATCGAGTCACACGATGAGCGCGAGAAGAGCTTCGCCGGCATGTGTGGCGGGTCCCGTAGCTCCTCCCGGTTCGAAAGTTATGGCTGTTTGAAGTTCAGGTCGAATCTACCATAAGATAATAGAATATGGTTCCATTTATGGGTGCGATCATACCAGCACTAATGCACCAGATCCTATCAGAACTCCGAAGTTAAGCGCGCTTGGGCGAGAGTAGTACTAGGATGGGTGACCTACTGGGAAGTCCTCGTGTTGCACCCCTTTTTTTTGCCCTCCAATGCTGCTGGATTCTTTTTTTACGCTCGATTTTTGGTTTTCTTAGAAATTCTGCACGGTGATCCTTCCTCCCACAGTCTACAGAAGCTAATTGAAAATGATATACCGTCACGGGAGTAATAATGTAAATGACAAACGCTCGTCGTACGGGGAAGAAATGCGATTTTACTAATTAGAAATTATCAAATTCCGCCTCTCAATACATTGGAGAATGTATTTTTAAGCCTAAGAAACACATCTAAATTGAAAATGACACAAGATATCAAAATAAAAACGAAATATTATATAAATAAAGTGATATAAAGGCCGAAAGTGCGTGAAAACGAGGGAATTTAGGCTCAAAACCAGTTATGTCATGGCGGAACGCTATGAGTTCGACACGAATCGCCGTTCCGCTTCCGGAAACATATTATAATAGGAATTCTGAGCATCGGGACACACGATGGGCGCGAGAAGAGCTTCGTCGGCATGTGTGGTGGGTCCCGTAGCTCCTCCCGGTTCGAAAGTTATGGCTGTTTGAAGTTCGGGTCGAATCTACCAAAAGAGAATAGAATATGGTTCAACTTATAAGTGCGATCATACCAGCACTAATGCACCGGATCTCATCAGAACTCCGAAGTTAAGCGTGCTTGGGCGAGAGTAGTACTAGGATGGGTGACCCCATGGGAAGTCCTCGTGTTGTACACCGATTTTTTGCCGTTCAACGCTGCTCGATTCTTTTTTTACACTCGATTTTTTTGTTTTCTTAGGAATTATGCACGGTGATCCTTCCACCTACGGTCTAAAGAAGCTTATTGAAAATAATATACTGTTACGGGAGTAATAAAGTAAATGACAAACGCACGTCGTACGGGGAAGAAATGCGATTTTACTAATTAAAAATTATCAAATTCCGCCTCTCAATACATTAGAGAATGTATTTTTAAGCCTAAGAAACACATCTAAATTGAAAATGACACAAGATATCAAAATAAAAACGAAATATTATATAAATAAAGTGATATAAAGGCCGAAAGTGCGTGAAAACGGGGAATTTAGGCTGGGACCGGTTATGTCATGGCGAACGCCATGAGTTCGACACGAATCACTGCTCCGCTTCGAAACATATTATAATAGGTATTCGAGCATCGGGTCACACGATGGGTGCGAGAAGAGCTCACGGCATGTGTGGCGGGTCCAGAGCTCCTCCCGCTCGAAAGTTATGGCCGTTTGAAGTTCGTGTCGAATCTACCATAAGATAATAGAATATGGTTCCATTTATGGGTGCGATCATACCAAAGACTAATGCACGAGATCCCATCGAACTCCGGGTTAAGCGCGCTTGGGCGAGAGCGATTTAGGATGGGTGACCCTGGGAAGTCCTCGTGTTGCACCCCCTTTTTTTTGCTGTACAACACTGCTGGATTCTTTTTTTACGCTCGATTTTTCGTTTTCTTAGGAATTCTGCACGGTGATCCTTGCACCTACGGTCTAAAGAAGCTTATTGAAAATAATATACCATTACGGGAGTAATAAAATAAATGACAAACGCACGTCGTACGGGGAAGAAATGCGATTTTACTAATTAGAAATTATCAAATTCCGCCTCTCAATACATTAGAGAATGTATTTTTAAGCCTAAGAAACACATCTAAATTGAAAATGACACAAGATATCAAAATAAAAACGAAATATTATATAAATAAAGTGATATAAAGGCCGAAAGTGCGTGAAAATGGGGGAATTTAGGCTCGGGACCAGTTATGTCATGGCGGAAAGCTATGAGTTCGACACGACCGCCGTTCGTCTCCGAAAACATATTATAATAGGAATTCTGAGCATCGGGTCACACGATGGGCGCGAGAAGAGCTTCGCCGGCATGTGTGGTGGGTCTCGTAGCTCCTCCCAGTTCGAAAGTTATGGCTGTTTGAAGTTCGGGTCGAATCTACCAAAAGAGAATAGAATATGGTTCCACTTATAAGTGCGATCAGACCAGCACTAATGCACCGGATCTCATCAGAACTCCGAAGTTAAGCGCGCGTGGGCGAGAGTAGTACTAGGATGGGTGACCCCCTGGGAAGTCCTCGTGTTGCACAGCCTTTTTTTGCCGTCCAACGCTGCTCGATTCTTTTTTTACGCTCGATTTTTCGTTTTCTTAGGAATTCTGCACGGTGATCCTTCCACCCACGGTCTAAAGAAGCTTATTGAAAATGATATACCGTTACGGGAGTAGTAAAGTAAATGACAAACGCACGTCGTACGAGGAAGAAATGCGATTTTACTAATTAAAAATTATCAAATTACGCCTCTCAATTGTAATAGCCGGTTGTAATTCATTCTTTACCATTCAGTAATTATCAGTCTGTAATTATCACTCATTAATGATCGCTCATCATTCATGATTCATTCATTTACGTTCATTTGGCATGTTGTAACCGTGTATCAGTTCCCGATCGTCATTTCATCTCCGTTTGAGTGTCAGAGCGGGAGTATTATCATTATCATCGTGATTGGTAGTCTTGTGCTGGAAGTATCATTTTTGACATGTGTTGGACTTGTTCGCGTTCACAAACGTATGGTATGTCGAATCATTTATCAATCGTAGCAAGGAATCGGAGTTGTCGGAATTTCATCTTGTCCAGCAACGAGTTACAGCCGTAAGGAGTGTCAGATACAGCCGTAATCGACGTTCGTTTTTTCCGGGCCTTTTCGGCCGAGCAGGACTTACGGCCGTAAGGATTTCGGCATACGACCGTAAGTTGGGCAGTACGATCGTAAGGCTGGCCGGTTACGGCCGTACGTGTCAAGCAAGGTGCCCCCGTAAGGGTTTTAGCATACGGCCGTAAGGCGAGGGAGATACGGCCGTAAGGCGAGGGAGATACGGCCGTAAGGCTTGGCCGGATACGGCCGTACGCTGCAGGCTAGGTGCCTGGTCATTTTCGACGAAGAGGGCTTACGCCCGTAAGCTTGGCCGGATACGGCCGTATCATCCGAGTTACGGCCGTAAGGCGTGCGGGTACGGACGTAAGGATGTCGGCGGATGTTTTTGACGAAGGCGGGTTACGCCCGTAACTCAGGAGCGGTTACGGCCGTAAGTCTATCGGCAGGCTTTCGGACGAAGCCGAGTTACGGCCGTACGAGTTGGCCGGTTACGGCCGTAAGGCCGTTGACCTGGAATGTTACGGCCGTAAGAGGGCAGAGTTACGGCCGTAACTTCCGACAGTTTATATAGGGCTGGCCGGGACTTTTTCATCATTTTTTATTCTTTTTTCATTTTGGTCCGCGAGAGAGACTGGAGAGAGGGATTTTTCCATCCTCAATCACTTGAGTGTCAGTTTTTCATCATCCTCATTCATTTGGGAAGCTCGGATACTCGATTTAACTCGTGTTCATCGGATCGAAGTGGTTGGATCTTCAAGAGGTAATTTCTTCAACATCTTGGGTTTCGATTTTGTGTTGAGATATGATGTTTTGGACGTTATAATCATGTTATATGAAGGGATATGTATATGATTATGAGTTTGTATAATGATTCATTGGATTATTGAGGGATTATTCAAGAACACTTTGAATATCGAGTTGGAATTGGGGGTTTTCGATTAATTGTCGTTATAATCACGTTTTTGGATATTCGTTTTGGATTATTAATCATATTGAAGATGTTTTGTTGGTTTGAAACACTTCTTGGGGGATTTGATATTGGTATATTGAGGTTTGATTGTAAACAATCGTAGTTTGGCCGCAACGTGTTTGATTTAATGACTCAATGGACTTGGTTTAGTCGTATCAACGTTTTGAGTTCGTTATATTCGTGTTTGATTCGTATATTGAACGGATTGTTGGTAATTGTATTATTCAAGGTTGTTCGAGCGACCGATATCTCAATTAGGACGTTGTTCGTGGAAGGATAATTGTCACCGGTGTTGTGTAAGTTAATTCTTACTCGGTTAAAAGGATATTCATCCCTTTTGTTGTTGTTCATTCATAATCATAACTCATTCATCATTGTATTAACCGTATCAAACTTGTTATTGTCTATTAATCACTTCAGTCATAAGGAACGACGGTTCCAATCATTTCATTGAGCTGTCATTTATTTCACTATCATTCCATCTCGGTGAGTCATTATTCATTTTCGATGTCACTTTTGTTATATCGTGGCATTCCGGGTCATAGTGGCGTGCCGGTTGGTATGTGTTGGATTTTCATGTCGGGCACGTTTAAGTCGTGTGTTGGTTGTTGGCCTCACATTGGACTGTGCACACGAGTCATATGCCTCGTGAGACTGATTAGGTACAAGACCACACGTGTATTCGATCGATACTCGTTGGTGGCTTGTGCACGGACACATTTCCATCCCGGGCGTAGTGTGGCACCACCCTTTGAGCTGTAATGTTAGTTGATTCATATAGCATGTTTGATTGCGTATGTTTCGACAGGATATTTCATAACTTCGGATATAATCATGATTGTGTATTTTCAACCCTTGAGGATTGTTGTTCTTTGTAACTGACCCCGTTCGGGGATTTTGTTTTTCAGGTCTTGGCAAGGCAAAAGCACGGGGAGAACACGCTGACGTCGAGGAGTCCCAGTGATACTAGTAGGGGGGCCCGATCTTTCAGTTATTCATATTATTGTCATTTATCTTCCGCTGCAGATTTTCATTTGGATACTCCGTTTCATTCAGTGTTGTGTATTTTATCTTCATATAAAATACACTAGTAATCGGTATTGTCCTGGTGTGTTGTAATTAAACTCCTCATCGGAGTAATTACTGTTGTAATGTGGTTCAGTACTACATTTATCCTGTGTAATTCATTCATTTTCATTTGCCTGGTGGGTCCCAGTTGGGGATCCACGGCACTGTAATATCCGCCTCGTTTGGGGTGTTACAGAGTTGGTATCGGAGCGTGGTTTTGAATACTACCTTCCGAGTCATGTCTCATTTGAAATCATCGTCATTAGACTAGTATCATCGGACTTTCGCGTCACGTGTGACCTGTGCAAATGCCGAGCCAATCAGACCGAAAGAACTGTAAGATTTCTAACGCCATGGTATAATTTCTCGCAATAGTCATTCATTCATCATTCATCAATTAACAATCCTCAAACATCATCATTCATTGTGATTAGGACGATCACGTTAACTCATTAATCACTTAATTCATTTCATTACTCAGTTAATGATCAGGACGATCATGTTAATTCATTAATTACTCAATTCGTTTCATTACTCAGTTGTCGATCTGGATGATCATATTATTAATTTTGTTAAGTTATTCAAGATAATCATTTCAAGAATTTCATCAGATAATCATGTCACTTCAGTAAATCATTCATATAATCACTAAGTTAGAGCATGTATACTCATTTTCATCATCTCACGACATAATCATAAGTGATAATCATGCGGGAAATATAATCATCTTGCAACCTTCCTACTTCAGTATGGGGAGAGCTGTCAGAGGATGCACAGGGAGAGGCCGCGGTGCGGGCCGAAACTCGGGAAATAATCACTCGCTGTCGGGAAATCGTGCCCAGGACTCGGCTCGATCAGAAGATGTTCGGGTTGATCCACTCACTTTTATGCAGGCCATGATGACCCATGTGCAGTTGCTCAATCATCATTACGCCACTCTGGCCGGATTAATCGAGAGAACTCTCCCGTATGAGCCGGCTGTTAAGGAAAGTGCTGAACAACAACCTTCATCTATCAGCAAGAAATCAACGAAGCGTAATCAACCCGAAGGCGGTCAGTCAACCTTCAAGAAGCTTCGTGTGAGTCCGATCGTTTCTGAGCGACCTCCTACGGCGCATAATCGTGCGGGATCTCGCCCGAGCGCCGCTCGCCATCACTGTTTCAATTGTGGAACGCCGGTCATTTCAGCACCGAGTGTCCAAACCGTCTATCACGTGCTATAATTGTGGGAATTTTGGGCATAAGGCCCGTTTTTGCGAAAGGACTCCAAGTCGGCTCGGCGGCATCTCAGCCCGAAGCAATCGGCGTTTAATCGATCGCTTTGTCAACGCTGTTTAAGACAATGGAAGCAAATAGAGTTGGGGCTCATATTTATCGAGACGGAGCGTCGGTTCGGGGCAGCAAGTCCTGATTCATGTGATGAGGAGGATCGACGATCCGGTGGCCCGAATGACCTCAGGTATACTCGTAATTTTATTTCAACCTGTGTGTACCTTTTTGGATACTGGTGCACCGCATTCATTCATTTTCGAATCATGTTTGAATAGACTTATTTTGGGATAGTCCTATTGCTTGTGGACCTAATACCATCGGTCTACCTGACGATGGAAGATTTTTTTCGGAAATCATACCGAATTAAGCTTAATGACCGCGATTGGTTGATGGATCTAATCGTGGTGAATTTATCTTAGGACGGTGTAATTTTCGGTATTAGTTAGTTTGATCGTCTTGATACTATCCTCAGTGTTTGTTAGCGTTTGGTCGCTATCTTTCCGTCGTTGGTTGTCGAATATGTGCTTCAGGGAAGTAATCCCCGTTGTTCCAGAAGAAGTATTGTATGACGAAAGCAGAGAAATTCCGCAATCGAGCTATTCAATCATTCATTGTATCATTTTCATCGATTGGCCTTTCTAAGGCAATCAAGTTATTCAATCATTCATTGTATCATTTTCATCGATTGGCCTTTCTAAGGCAATCGAGTTATTCAATCATTCATTGTATCATTTTCATTGATTGGCCTTTCTAAGATAATCGAGTCATTCAATCATTCATTGTATCATTTTCATCGATTGGCCTTTCTAAGGCAATCGAGTTATTCAACCATTCATTGTATCATTTTTATCGATCGGCCTTTCTAAGGCAATCGAGTTGTTCAATCATTATTGGTATCACTTTTTATCGATTGACCATTCTAGGGCAATCGAAATGTTCAATCATTCGTGGTATCATTGTCATCGATTGACGATGTATTTCCAGACGAGTTATCTGGTTGCCTTCACATAGAGTAGGGGAATTCAGGAGTGAGTTGGAGCCGGTACGTCCCCTTTATCGAAGGCACCGTATCGGATGGCTCCGACCAGAATGCAAGAGTTGAAGATTCAACTTGAGGAATAGTTCGAGAAAGGTTATCTCCGACCGATTGCGTCCCCGTGAGGAGCACCGGTGTGATCTGTCAAGGAGAAGGATGGCTCGTCTCGTGTGTGTATTAATTACCAGGAGTTGAACAGGGTGATGATCAAGATTAGTATCCCTTACCCCGTATTGATGATCTTTTAGATCAACTTCAGGGAGCTTCAGTATTTTCCAAGATCGACTTAAGATCTGGATATCACCAGTTGTGGATTCGAGAGTCGGATATCGCAAGGACAGCGTTTCGTACACGCTATGGTCATTATGAGTTCGTAGTTATGCCGTTCGGGCTAACTATTGCACCTGCAGTATTCATGGAGTTAATGAATCGTGTTTTCATCGACCTTTTAGATCAGTTTGTTGTTGTCTTCATCGATGACATTTTGATTTATTCTCGTAGCCGAGAGGAACACGAGGTTCATCTTCATCAGGTTCTCGACGTGTTGAGACGAGAGCAACTTTATGGAAAGTTTTCCAAATATGAGTTCTGGATGTCCGAAGTGACTTTTCTCGGGCATGTAATTTCATCTGACAGAGTTCGTGTCGACCCTCAGAAGACGGAGGCTATCCGAGATTGGCAACCTCCGAAAGATGTTAAGTAAATCCGAAGTTTCCTCGGATTAGCTGGTTAATTATCCAACCCACGGCCGAAGCTAGCAACCGTGGTTTTCGCATTGGAAATTTGGCGTCGTTACCTTTATGGCATCACTGCCGATCTTCACCAATCTCAAGAGTTGAAGTATATATTTACTCACAAGGAGTTAAATATGCGACAGAGGCGGTGGTTGGAACTAATCAAAGATTTTGATATCGAGATCCTTTACCACCCGGGCAAGGCGAACGTTGTCGCCGACGCCTTGAGTCGTAAGTCCGTTCAAGAGCAGATGCTTGCTCGTTTAACAGTTCAGAAGGAGCTTCAGCAGGAATTCCTTAGACCCGAGATCGAGGTCCGGCTTTAGCGAGTTCAGGGACAGCTTTGTATGTTAGAGATTTCATCATCACTTGAGAAGGAAATCAGGGAGAATCAGGGTTCAGATTCATTTTGTTGCTCATCCGCGAGGATGGGGCACAGGGGAAAGCCCCTAGATTTGCGGTCCACAAGGATGGAATCTTGAGATTTAAGAATCGGTTGTGCGTACCGGTGAATGATGAGTTGAAAAACTCGATCTTGAGAGAAGCTCATGCTACCCCTTATCCGGTTCATCCGGGGTCTAGCAAGATGTACAAGGACTTGAAACAAAATTTCTGGTGGAGTATTATGAAGCGAGAAGTCGCGGAATTTGTTTCGAGATGTTTAGCCTATCAGCAAGTCAAGATGGAACATCAGCGACCGGCGAGTATGCTGATACCGCTCCCTATTCCAGAATGGAAGTGGGAAGACATTTCTATGGATTTCATCACGAGTTGCCGACGAGTCGTCGTGGCATGAATACGATCTGAGTGATCGCGGACTGCTTAACTAAATCAGCTCTTTTCCTTGAGATTAAGGATACGTGGGGTCCCGAGAGACTTACCCATCTATTCATCAAAGAGATAGTGAGATTGCACGGTACCCCTAAGAGTATCGTTTCTGATCGTGACGGACGATTCGTGTCTCATTTTGGAAATCAGTTCATCGTGCTATGGGAACTCAGCTTAATCTCATTACCGTTTTTCATCCTCAGTCCGACGGACAATCAGAGAGGACTATTCAGACATTGGAGGACATGTTGAGGGCATGCGTCCTCGATTTAGAAGACAATTGGGAAGCCCAACTACCGTTGATCGAATTCACGTACAATAATAGTTGGCACTCTTCGTTTCAGGTAGCACCTTATGAGGCCTGGTACGGTCGTCGTTGTCGATCTCCCTTGTGTTGGGACGACCCATCACAATCAATCGGCACCGAGCCCGATATGCTTATAGCCGCCCGTGAGAAGGTAGCTTTGATCAGGAGTCGTTGTTGACCGCTCGGAGTCGACATGAATCATATGCAGGTAATCGTCGTCGACCATTAGAGTTCGAGACGGGTGACCATGTTTTGGTCAAGGTAATCCCGAGTCGTAATATCTTCCGTTTTGGGAAGAGGGGAAAGTTGAGTCCGAGATTCATTGGACCGTTTGAGATTCTGGATCGAATAGGCGAGTTAGCTTATCGATTGGCTTTACCTCTGGCGTTGAGCCGAATTCGTAATGTGTTTCACGTCTATCAGCTATGGAAATATGTTGCCGACCCGAGTCACATACTTCAGTTCGACGAAATCGAGATCGCAGATGATCATTCGTATGAGGAGCGTCCCATACGAGTGTTAGAGCGGCAAATCAAACAGTTGAGTAATAAGGCGATTCCTTTGGTTAAGTTTTAGTGGTCTAGACACGGAGTCAAAGAGGCCACTTGGGAAACCAAGGAGAGTATGCGGGGGAGTTATCCCGAGTTGTTTGACCCTTAGTTTCGGGGACGAAACTCTTTTTAAGGGGGAGGGAGTATATAATACCCGGTTGTAATTCATTCTTTACCATTCAGTAATTATCAGTCTGTAATTATCACTCAGTAATTTTCACTCATTAATGATCGCTCATCATTCATGATTCATTCATTTACGTTCATTTGGCATGTCGTAACCGTGTATCAGTTCCCGATCGTCATTTCATCTCCGTTTGAGTGTCAGAGCGGGAGTATTATCATTATCATCGTGATTGGTAGTCTTGTGCTGGAAGTATCATTTTTGACATGTGTTGGACTTGTTCGCGTTCACAAACGTATGGTATGTCGAATCATTCATCAATCGTAGCAAGGAATCGGAGTTGTCGGAATTTCATCTTGTCCAGCAACGAGTTACGGCCGTAAGGAGTGTCGGATACGGCCGTAATCGACGTTCGTTGTTTCCGGGCCATTTCGGCCGAGCAGGACTTACGGCCGTAAGGATTTCGGCATACGGCCGTAAGTTGGGCAGTACGGCCGTAAGGCTGGCCGGTTACGGCCGTACGTGTCGAGCAGGGTGCCCAGACGTTTTTGGCCGAAGGCGAGTTACGGCCGTAAGGGTTTCAGCATACGGCCGTAAGGCGAGGGAGATATGGCCGTAAGGCTTGGCCGGATACGGCCGTACACTGCAGGCTAGGTGCCTGGTCATTTTCGACGAAGAGGGCTTACGCCCGTAAGCTTGGCCGGATACGGCCGTATCATCCGAGTTACGGCCGTAAGGCGTGCGGTTACGGCCGTAAGGATGTCGGCGGATGTTTTTGACGAAGGCGGGTTACGCCCGTAACTCAGGAGCGGTTACGGCCGTAAGTCTGTCGGCAGGCTTTCGGACGAAGCCGAGTTACGGCCGTACGAGTTGGCCGGTTACGGACGTAAGGCCGTTGACCTGGAATGTTACGGCCGTAAGAGGGCAGAGTTACGGCCGTAACTTCCGGCAGTTTATATAGGGCTGGCCGGGACTTTTTCATCATTTTTCATTCTTTTTTCATTTTGTTCCGAGAGAGAGACTTGAGAGAGGGATTTTTCCATCCTCAATCACTTGAGTGTCATTTTTTCATCATCCTCATTCATTTGGGAAGCTCGGATACTCGATTTAACTCGTGTTCATCGGATCGAAGTGGTTAGATCTTCAAGAGGTAATTTCTTCAACATATTGGGTTTCGATTTTGTGTTGAGATATGATGTTTTGGACGTTATAATCATGTTATATGAAGGGATATGTATATGATTATGAGTTTGTATAATGATTCATTGGATTATTGAGGGATTATTCAAGAACACTTTGAATATCGAGTTGGAATTGGGGGTTTTCGATTAATTGTCGTTATAATCACGTTTTTGGATATTTGTTTTGGATTATTAATCGTATTGAAGATGTTTTGTTGGTTTGAAACACTTCTTGGGGGATTTGATATTGGTATATTGAGGTTTGATTGTAAACAATCGGAGTTTGGCCGCAACGTGTTTGATTTAATGACTCAATAGACTTGGTTTAGTCGTATCGACGTTTTGAGTTCGTTATATTCGTGTTTAATTCGTATATTGAACGGATTGTTTGTAATTATATTATTCAAGGTTGTTCGAGCGACCGATATCTCAATTAGGACGTTCGTGGAAGGATAATTGTCACCGGTGTTGTGTAAGTTAATTCTTACTCGGTTAAAAGGATATTCATCCCTTTTGTTGTTGTTCATTCATAATCATAACTCATTCATCATTGTATTAACCGTATCAAACTTGTTATTATCAATTAATCACTTGATCATAAGAGCAGCGGTTCCAATCATTTTATTGAGCTGTCATTTATTTCACTATCATTCCATCTCGGTGAGTCATTATTCATTTTCGATGTCACTTTTGTTATATCGTGGCATTCCGGGTCATACTGGCGTGCCGGTTGGTATGTGTTGGATTTTCATGTCGGGCACGTTTAAGTCGTGTGTTGGTTGTTGGCTTCACATTGGACTGTGCACACGAGTCATATGCCTCGAGAGACTGATTAGGTACAAGACCACACGTGTATTCGATCGATACTCGTTGGTGGCTTGTGCACGGACACATTTCCATCCCGGGCGTAGTGTGGCACCACCCTTTGAGCCGTAATGTTAGTTGATTCATATAGCATGTTTGATTGCGTATGTTTCGACAGGATATTTCATAACTTCGGATATAATCATGATTGTGTATTTTCAACCCTTGAGGATTGTTGTTCTTTGTAACTGACCCCGTTTGGGGATTTTGTTTTTCAGGTCTTGGCAAGGCAAAAGCACGGGGAGAACACGCTGACGTCGAGGAGTCCCAGTGATACTAGTAGGGGGCCCCGATCTTTCAGTTATTCATATTATTGTCATTTATCTTCCGCTGCAGATTTTCATTTGGATACTCCGTTTCATTCAGTGTTGTGTATTTTATCTTCATATAAAATACACTAGTATTCGGTATTGTCCTGGTGTGTTGTAAATAAACTCCTCATCGGAGTAATTACTGTTGTAATGTGGTTCGGTACTACATTTATCCTGTGTAATTCATTCATTTTCATTTGCCTGGTGGGTCCCAGTCGGGGATCCACGGCACTGTAATATCCGCCTAGTTTGGGGTGTTACATCAATACATTAGAGAATGTATTTTTAAGCCTAAGAAACACATCTAAATTGAAAATGACACAAGATATCAAAATAAAAACAAAATATTATATAAATAAAGTGTTATATAGGCCGAAAGTGCGTGAATATGGGGGAATTTAGGCTCGGGACTAGTTATGTCATGGCGGAACGCTATGAGTTCGACACGAATCGTCGTTCCGCTTCCAGAAACATATTATAATAGGTATTCTGAGCATTGGGTCACACGATGGGTGCGAGAAGAGCTTCGCCGGCATGTGTGGCGGGTCCCGTAACTCCTCCCGGTTCGAAAGTTATGGCTGTTTGAAGTTCGGGTCGAATCTACCATAAGATAATAGAATATGGTTCCATTTATGGGTGCGACCATACCAGCACTAATGCACCGGATCCCATTAGAACTCCGAAGTTAAGCGCGCTTGGGCAAAAGTCGTACTAGGATGGGTGACCCCCTGGGAAGTCCTCGTGTTGCACCCCCTTTTTTTTGCTGTACAACGCTGCTGGATTCTTTTTTTACGCTCGATTTTTCGTTTTCTTAGGAATTCTACACGGTGATCCTTGCACCTACGGTCTAAAGAAGCTTATTGAAAATAATTTACCGTTACGGGAGTAATAAAGTAAATGACAAACGCACGTCGTACGGGGAAGAAATGCGATTTTACTAAATAGAAATTATCAAATTCCGCCTCTCAATACATTAGAGAATTCTGAGCATCGGGACACACGATGGGCGCGAGAAGAGCTTCGCCGGCATGTGTGGTGGGTCCCGTATCTCCTCCCGGTTCGAAAGTTATGTCTGTTTGAAGCACTAATGCACCGGATCTCATCAGAACTCCGAAGTTAAGCGTGCTTGGGCTAGAGTAGTACTAGGATGGGTGACCCCCTGGGAAGCCCTCGTGTTGTACACCGATTTTTTGACGTCCAACGCTGCTCGATTCTTTTTTTACGCTCGATTTTTTTGTTTTCTTAGGAATTATACACGGTGATCCTTCCACCTACGGTCTAAAGAAGCTTATTGAAAATAATATACTGTTACGGGAGTAATAAAGTAAATGACAAACGCACGTCGTACGGGGAAGAAATGCGATTTTACTAATTAAAAATTATCAAATTCCGCCTCTCAATACATTAGAGAATGTATTTTTAAGCCTAAGAAACACATCTAAATTGAAAATGACACAAGATATCAAAATAAAAACGAAATATTAAATAAATAAAGTGATATAAAGGCCGAAAGTGCGTGAAAACGGAGTAATTTAGGCTCGGGACCAGTTATGTCATGGCGGAACGCGATGAGTTCGACACGAATCGCCGTTCCGATTCCGGAAACATATTATAATAGGAATTCTGAGCATCGAGTCACACGATGGGCGCGAGAAGAGCTTCGCCGGCATGTATGGTGGGTCCCGTAGCTCCTCCCTGTTCGAAAGTTATGGCTGTTTGAAGTTCGGGTCGAATCTACCATAAGATAATAGAATATGGTTCCATTTATGGGTGCGATCTTACCAGCACTAATGCACCAGATCCCATCAGAACTCCGAAGTTAAGCGCACTTGGGCGAGAGTAGTACTAGGATGGGTCACCCCCTGAGATGTCCTCGTGTTGCACCCCGTTTTTTTTGCCGTCCAGCGCTGCTGGATTCTTTTTTTACGCTCGATTTTTCGTTTTCTTAGGAATTATGCACGGTGATCCTTCCACCCATGGTCTAAAGAAGCTTATTGAAAATGATATACCGTCACGTGAGTAATAAAGTAAATGACAAACGCACGTCGTACGGGGAAGAAATGTGATTTTACTAATTAGAAATTATCAAATTCCGCCTCTCAATACATTGGAGAATGTATTTTTAAGCCTAACAATCACATCTAAATTGAAAATGACACAAGATATCAAAAGAAAAATTAAATATTATATAAATAAAGTGATATAAAAGCCGAAAGTGCGTGAAAACGGGGTAATTTAGGCTCGGGACCAGTTATGTCATGGCGGAACGCGATGAGTTCGTCACGAATCGCCGTTCCGCTTCCGGAAACATATTATAATAGGAATTCTGAGCATCGAGTCACACGATGGGCGCGAGAAGAGCTTCGCCGGCATGTGTGGCGGGTCTCGTAGCTCCTCCCGGTTCGAAAGTTATGGCTGTTTGAAGTTCGGGTCGAATCTACCATAAGATAATAGAATATGGTTCCACTTATGGGTGCGATCATACCAGCACTAATGCACCGGATCCCATCAGAACTCCGAAGATAAACGCGCTTGGGCGAGAGGATTATTAGGATGGGTGACCCCCTGGGAAGTCCTCGTGTTGCACCCCGTTTTCTTTGCCGTCCAGTGCTGCTCGATTCTTTTTTTACGCTCGATTTTTCGTTTTCTTAGGAATTCTCCACGATGATCCTTCCACTTACGGTCTAAAGAACCTTATTGAAAATGATATACCGTCACGGGAGTAATAAAGTAAATGACAAACGCACGTCGTACGGGGAAGAAATGTGATTTTACTAATTAGAAATTATCAAATTCCGCCTCTCTATACATTAGAGAATGTATTTTTAAGCCTAAGAAACACATCTAAATTGAAAATGACACAAGATATCAAAAGAAAAATGGAATATTATATAAATAAAGTGATATAAAGGCCGAAAGTGCGTGAAAACAGGGGAATTTAGGCTCGGGACCAGTTATGTCATGGCGAAGCGCAATGAGTTCGACGCGAATCGCCGTTCCGCTTCCGGAAACATATTATAATAGGAATTCTGAGCATCGGGTCACACGATGGGCGCGGGAAGAGCTTCGTCGGCATGTGTGGTGGGTCCCATAGCTCCTCCCGGTTCGAAAGTTATGGCTGTTTGAAGTTCGGGTCGAATCGACCATAAGATAATAGAATATGGTTCCATTTATGGATGCGATCATACCAGCACTAATTCACCAGATCCCATCAGAACTCCGAAGTTAAGCGCGCTCGGGCGAGAGTAGTACTAGGATGGGTGACCCCCTGGGAAGTCCTCGTGTTGCACCCCATTTTTTTTGTCGTCCAGCGCTGCTGGATTCTTTTTTTACGCTCGATTTTTCGTTTTCTTAGGAATTCTGCACGGTGATCGATTTTTCGTTTTCTTAGGAATTCTCCACGACGATCCTTCCACTTACGGTCTAAAGAACCTTATTGAAAATTATATACCGTAACGGGAGTAATAAACTAAATGACAAACGCGCGTCGTACGGGGAAGAAATACGATTTTACTAATTAGAAATTATCAAATTCCGCCTCTCAATACATTAGAGAATGTATTTTTAAGCCTAACACATCTAAATTGAAAATGACACAAGATATCAAAAGAAAAATGAAATATTATATAAATAAAGTGATATAAAGGCCGAAAGTGCGTGAAAACAGGGGAATTTAGGCTCGGGACCAGTTATGTCATGGCGGAACGCTATGAGTTCGACACGAATCGCCGTTCCGCTTCAAAAAATATATTATAATATGAATTCTGAGCATCGGGTCACACGATGGGCGCGAGAAGAGCTTCGCCGGCATGTGTGGTGGGTCCCGTAGCTCCTGCCGGTTTGAAGTTCGGGTCGAATCTACCATAAGATAATATAATATGGTTCCATTTATGGGTGCGATCATACCAGCACTAATGCACCAGATCCCATCAGAACTCCGAAGATAAATGCGCTTGGGCGAGAGGATTATTAGGATGGGTGACCCCCTGGGAAGTCCTCGTGTTGCACCCCGTTTTCTTTGTCGTCCAGTGCTGCTCGATTCTTTTTTTACGCTCGATTTTTTGTTTTCTTAGGAATTCTCCACGATGATCCTTCCACTTACGGTCTAAAGAACCTTATTGAAAATGATATACCGTCACAGGAGTAATAAAGTAAATGACAAACGCACGTCGTACGGGGAAGAAATGTGATTTTACTAATTAGAAATTATCAAATTCCGCCTCTCAATACATTAGAGAATGTATTTTTAAGCCTAAGAAACACATCTAAATTGAAAATGACACAAGATATCAAAAGAAAAATGAAATATTATATAAATAAAGTGATATAAAGGTCGAAAGTGCGTGAAAACAGGGGAATTTAGGCTCGGGACGAGTTATGTCATGGCGAAACGCAATGAGTTCGACGCGAATCGCCGTTCCGCTTCCGGAAACATATTATAATAGGAATTCTGAGCATCGGGTCACACGATGGGCGCGAGAAGAGCTTCGCCGGCATGTGTGGTGGGTCCCGTAGCTCCTCCCGGTTTGAAAGTTATGGCTGTTTGAAGTTCGGGTCGAATCGACCATAAGATAATAGAATATGGTTCCATTTATGGATGCGATCATACCAGCACTAATTCACCAGATCCCATCAGAACTCCGAAGTTAAGCGCGCTCGGGCGAGAGTAGTACTAGGATGGGTGACCCCCTGGGAAGTCCTCGTGTTGCACCCCGTTTTTTTTGTCGTCCAGTTGCTGATTCTTTTTACGCTCGATTTTTCGTTTTCTTAGGAATTCTGCACGGTGATCCTTCCACCCATGGTCTAAAGAAGCTTATTGAAAATGATATACCGTCACGTGAGTAATAAAGTAAATGACAAACGCACGTTGTACGGGGAAGAAATGTGATTTTACTAATTAGAAATTATCAAATTCCGCCTCTCAAGACATTGGAGAATGTATTTTTAAGGCAAAGAAACACATCTAAATTGAAAATGACACAAGATATCAAAAGAAAAACGAAATATTATATAAATAAAGTGATATAAAGGCCGAAAGTGCGTGAAAACGGGGGAATTTAGGCTCGGGACCAGTTATGTCATGGCGAAACGCGATGAGTTCGACACGAATTGCCGTTCCGCTTCCGGAAACATATTATAATAGGAATTCTGAGAATCGAGTCACACGATGGACGCGAGAAGAGCTTCGCCGGCATGTGTGGTGGGTCCCGTAGCTGCTCCCGATTCGAAAGTTATGGCTGTTTGAAGTTCGGGTCGAATCTACCATAAGATAATAGAATATGGTTCCACTTATGGGTGCGATCATACCAGCACTGATGCACCGGATCCCATCAGAACTCCGAATATAAACGCGCTTGGGCGAGAGGAGTATTAGGATGGGTGACCCCGTGGGAAGTCCTCGTGTTGCACCCCGTTTTTTTGCCGTCCAGTGCTGCTCGATTCGTTTTTTACGCTCGATTTTTCATTTTCTTAGGAATTCTGCACGATGATCCTTCCACTTACGGTCTAAAGAACCTTATTGAAAATGATATACCGTCAAGGGAGTAATAAACTAAATGACAAACGCACGTCGTACGGGGAAGAATTGCGATTTTACTAATTAGAAATTATCAAATTCCGCCTCTCAATACATTACAGAATGTATTTTTAAGCCTAAGAAACACATCTAAATTGAAAATGACACAAGACAAAAGAAAAACGAAATATTATATAAATAAAGTGATATAAAGGCCGACAGTGCGTGAAAACGGGGGAATTTAGGCTCGGGACCAGTTATGTCATGGCGAAACGCGATGAGTTCGACACGAATCGCCGTTCCGCTTCCGGAAGCATATTATTATAGGAATTCTGAGTGTCGGGTCACACGATGGGCACGATAAATGCTTCGCCGGCATGTGTGCTGTGTCCCGTAGCTCCTCCCGGTTCGAAAGTTATGGTTGTTTGAAGTTTGGGTCGAATCTATCATAAGAGAATAGAATGTGGTTCCACTTATGGATACGATCATACCAGCACTAATGCATCGGATCCCATCAGAACTCTAAAGGTAAGCGTGCTTGGGCGAGAGTAGTACTAGGATGGGTGACCTCCTTGGAAGTCCTCGTGTTGCACCCCGTTTTTTTTGCCGTCCAGTGATGCTCGATTCTTTTTTTACGCTCGATTTTTCATTTTCTTAGGAATTCTCCACGATGATCCTTCCACTTACGGTCTAAAGAAGCTTATTGAAAATTATATACCGTCACGGGAGTAATAAAGTAAATGACAAACGCACGTTGTACGGGGAAGAAATGCGATTTTAGAAATTAGAAAATTATCAAATTCTGCCTCTCAATACATTAGAGAATGTATTTTTAAGCCTAAGAAACACATCTAAATTGAAAATGACACAAGATATCAAAATAAAAACGAAATATTATACAAATAAAGTGATATAAAGGCCGAAAGTGCATGAAAACGGGGGAATTTAGGCTCAGGACCAGTTATGTCATGGCGGAATGCTATGAGTTCGACACGAATCGCCGTTCCGCTTCCGGAAACATATTATAATAGGAATTCTGAGCATCGAGTCACACGATGGGTCACGATAAGAGCTTCGCCGGCATGTGTGGCGAGTCCCGTAGCTCCTCCCGGTTCGAAAGTTATGGCTGTTTGAAGTTCGGGTCGAATCTACCATAAGATAATACAATATGGTTCCATTTATGGGTGCGATCATACCAGCACTAGTGCACCAGATCCCATCAGAACTCCGAAGTTAAGCGCGCTTGGGCGAGATTAGTACTATGATGGGTGACCCCCTAGGAAGTCCTAGTGTTGCACCCCGTTTTTTTTGCCGTCCAGTGCTGCTCGATTCTTTTTTTACGCTCGATTTTTCGTTTTCTGCTCGTCGTACTGGGGAGAAATGCGATTTTACTAATTAGAAATTATCAAATTCCGCATCTCAATACATTAGAGAATGTATTTTTAAGCCTAAGAAACACATCTAAATTGAAAATGACACAAGATATCAAAAGAAAAACGAAATATTATATAAATAAAGTGATATAAAGGCCGAAAGTGCGTGAAAACGGGGGAATTTAGGCTCGGGACCAGTTATGTCATGGTGAAACGCAATGAGTTCGACACGAATCGCCGTTCCGCTTCCGGAAACATATTATAATAGGAATTCTGAGCATCGGGTCACACGATGGGCGCGAGAAGAGCTTCGCCGGCATATGTGGTGGGTCCCGTAGCTCCTCCCGGTTTGAAAGTTATGGCTGTTTGAAGTTCAGGTCGAATCTACCATAAGATAATAGAATATGGTTCCATTTATGGGTGCGATCATACCAGCACTAATGCACCAGATCTCATCAGAACTCCGAAGTGAAGCGCGCTTGGGCGAGAGTAGTACCAGGATGGGTGACCCCCTGGGAAGTCCTCGTGTTGCACCCCCTTTTTTTGCTGTCCAACGCCTTGGATTCTTTTTACGCCGATTTTTCGTTTTCTTAGGAATTCGCACGGTGATCCTTCCACCCACGGCCTAAAGTAGCTTATTGAAAATGATATATCGTCACGTGAGTAATAAAATAAATGACAAACGCTCGTCAGACGGGAAGAAATGCGATTTTACTAATTAGAAATTATCAAATTCCACCTCTCAATACATTGGAGAATGTATTTTTAAGCCTAAGAAACACATCTAAATCGAAAATGACACAAGATATCAAAAGAAAAACGAAATATTATATAAATAAAGTGATATAAAGGCCGAAAGTGCGTGAGAACGGGGTAATTTAGGCTCGGGACCAATTATGTCATGGCGGAACGCGATGAGTTCGACACGAATCGCCGTTCCGCTTCCGGAAACATATTATAATAGGAATTCTGAGCATCGAGTCACACGATGGGCGCGAGAAGAGCTTCGCCGGCATGTGTGGCGAGTCCCGTAGCTCCTCCCGGTTCGAAAGTTATGGCTGTTTGAAGTTCGGGTCGAATCTACCATAAGATAATACAATATGGTTCCATTTATGGGTGCGATCATACCAGCACTAGTGCACCAGATCCCATCAGAACTCCGAAGTTAAGCTCGCTTTGGCGAGATTAGTACTATGATGGGTGACCCCCTAGGAAGTCCTAGTGTTGCACCCCGTTTTTTTTGCCGTCCAGTGCTGCTCGATTCTTTTTTTACGCTCGATTTTTCGTTTTCTGCTCGTCGTACTGGGGAGAAATGCGATTTTACTAATTAGAAATTATCAAATTCCGCATCTCAATACATTAGAGAATGTATTTTTAAGCCTAAGAAACACATCTAAATTGAAAATGACACAAGATATCAAAAGAAAAACGAAATATTATATAAATAAAGTGATATAAAGGCCGAAAGTGCGTGAAAACGGGGGAATTTAGGCTCGGGACCAGTTATGTCATGGTGAAACGCAATGAGTTCGACACGAATCGCCGTTCCGCTTCCGGAAACATATTATAATAGGAATTCTGAGCATCGGGTCACACGATGGGCGCGAGAAGAGCTTCGCCGGCATATGTGGTGGGTCCCGTAGCTCCTCCCGGTTTGAAAGTTATGGCTGTTTGAAGTTCAGGTCGAATCTACCATAAGATAATAGAATATGGTTCCATTTATGGGTGCGATCATACCAGCACTAATGCACCAGATCTCATCAGAACTCCGAAGTGAAGCGCGCTTGGGCGAGAGTAGTACCAGGATGGGTGACCCCCTGGGAAGTCCTCGTGTTGCACCCCCTTTTTTTGCTGTCCAACGCTGCTGGATTCTTTTTTTACGCTCGATTTTTCGTTTTCTTAGGAATTCTGCACGGTGATCCTTCCACCCACGGTCTAAAGTAGCTTATTGAAAATGATATATCGTCACGTGAGTAATAAAATAAATGACAAACGCTCGTCGTACGGGGAAGAAATGCGATTTTACTAATTAGAAATTATCAAATTCCACCTCTCAATACATTGGAGAATGTATTTTTAAGCCTAAGAAACACATCTAAATCGAAAATGACACAAGATATCAAAAGAAAAACGAAATATTATATAAATAAAGTGATATAAAGGCCGAAAGTGCGTGAGAACGGGGTAATTTAGGCTCGGGACCAATTATGTCATGGCGGAACGCGATGAGTTCGACACGAATCGCCGTTCCGCTTCCGGAAACATATTATAATAGGAATTCTGAGCATCGAGTCACACGATGGGCGCGAGAAGAGCTTCGCCGGCATGTGTGGTGGGTCCCGTAGCTCCTCCCGGTTCGAAAGTTATGGCTGTTTGAAGTTCTGGTCGAATCTACCATAAGATAATAGAATATGGTTCCACTTATGGGTGCGATCATACCAGCACTAATGCACCGGATCCCATTAGAACTCCGAAGATAAATGCGCTTGGGCGAGAGGAGTATTAGGATGGGTGACCCCCTGGGAAGTCCTCGTGTTGCACCCCATTTTTTTTGCCGTCCAGTGCTGCTCGATTCGTTTTTTACGCTCGATTTTTCGTTTTCTTAGGAATTCTGCACGATGATCCTTCCACCCATGGTCTAAAGAAGCTTATTGAAAATGATACACCGTCACGTGAGTAATAAAGTAAATGACAAACGCACGTCGTACGGGGAAGAAATGTGATTTTACTAATTAGAAATTATCAAATTCCGCCTCTCAATACATTGGAGAATGTATTTTTAAGCCTAAGAAACACATCTAAATTGAAAATGACACAAGATATCAAAAGAAAAACGAAATATTATATAAATAAAGTGATATAAAGGCCGAAAGTGCGTGAAAACGGGGGAATTTAGGCTCGGGACCAGTTATGTCATGGCGAAACGCGATGAGTTCGACACGAATCGCCGTTCCGCTTCCGGAAACATATTATAATAGGAATTCTGAGCATCGGGTCACATGATGGGCGCGAGAAGAGCTTTGTCGGCATGTGTGGTGGGTCCCGTAGCTCCTCCCGATTTGAAAGTTATGGCTGTTTGAAGTTCGGGTCGAATGTACCATAAGATAATAGAATATGGTTCCATTTATGGGTGCGATCATACCAGCACTAATGCACCAGATCCCATCAGAACTCCGAAGGTAAGCGCGCTTGGGCGAGAGTAGTACTAGGATGGGTGACCCCCTAGGAAGTCCTCGTGTTGCACCCCGTTTTTTTTGCCGTCCAGCGCTGCTGGATTCTTTTTTTACGCTCGATTTTTCGTTTTCATAGGAATTCTGCACGGTGATCCTTCCACCCATGGTCTAAAGAAGCTTATTGAAAATGATATACCGTCACGGGAGTAATAAAGTAAATGACAAACGCACGTCGTACGGGGAAGAAATGTGATTTTACTAATTAGAAATTATCAAATTCCGCCTCTCAATACATTAGAGAATGTATTTTTAAGCCTAAGAAACACATCTAAATTGAAAATGACACAAGATATCAAAAGAAAAACGAAATATTATATAAATAAAGTGATATAAAGGCCGAAAGTGCGTGAAAACGGGGGAATTTATGCTCGGGACCAGTTATGTCATGGCGAAACGCCATGAGTTCGACGCGAATCGCCGTTCCGCTTCCGGAAACATATTATAATAGGAATTCTGAGCATCGGGTCACACGATGGGCGCGAGAAGAGCTTCGACGGCATGTGTGGTGGGTCCCGTAGCTCCTCCCAGTTTGAAAGTTATGGCTGTTTGAAGTTCGGGTCGAATCGACCATAAGATAATAGAATATGGTTCCATTTATGGATGCGATCATACTAGCACTAATTCACGAGATCCCATCAGAACTCCGAAGTTAAGCGCGCTTGGGCGAGAGTAGTACTAGGATGGGTGACCCCCTGGGAAGTCCTCGTGTTGCACCCCGTTTTTTTTGTCGTCCAGCGCTGCTGGATTCTTTTTTTACGCTCGATTTTTCGTTTTCTTAGGAATTCTGCACGGTGATCCTTCCACCCATGGTCTAAAGAAGCTTATTGAAAATAATATACCGTCACGTGAGTAATAAAGTAAATGACAAACGCACGTCGTACGGGGAAGAAATGTGATTTTACTAATTAGAAATTATCAAATTCCGCCTCTCAATACATTGGAGAATGTATTTTTAAGCCTAAGAAACACATCTAAATTGAAAATGACACAAGATATCAAAAGAAAAACGAAATATTATATAAATAAAGTGATATAAAGGCCGAAAGTGCGTGAAAACGGGGTAATTTAGGCTCGGGACCAGTTATGTCATGGCGGAACGCGATGAGTTCGACACGAATCGCCGTTCCGCTTCCAGAAACATATTATAATAGGAATTCTGAGCATCGAGTCACACGATGGGCGCGAGAAGAGCTTCGCCGGCATGTGTGGTGGGTCCCGTAGCTCCTCCCGGTTCGAAAGTTATGGCTGTTTGAAGTTTGGGTCGAATCTACCATAAGATAATAGAATATGGTTCCACTTATGGGTGCGATCATACCAGCACTAATGCACCGGATCCCATTAGAACTCCGAAGATAAACGCGCTTGGGCGAGAGGAGTATTAGGATGGGTGACCCCCTGGGAAGTCCTCGTGTTGCACCCCATTTTTTTTGCCGTCCAGTGCTGCTCGATTCGTTTTTTACGCTCGATTTTTCGTTTTCTCAGGAATTCTGCACGATGATCCTTCCACTTACGGTCTAAAGAACCTTATTGAAAATGATATACCGTCAAGGGAGTAATAAACTAAATGACAAACGCACGTCGTACGGGGAAGAAATGCGATTTTACTAATTAGAAATTATCAAATTCCGCCTCTCAATACATTAGAGAATGTATTTTTAAGCCTAAGAAACACATCTAAATTGAAAATGACACAAGATATCAAAAGAAAAACGAAATATTATATAAATAAAGTGATATAAAGGCCGAAAGTGCGTGAAAACGGGGGAATTTAGGCTCGGGACCAGTTATGTCATGGCGAAACGTGATGAGTTCGACACGAATCGCCGTTCCGCTTCCGGAAGCATATTATAATAGGAATTCTGAGTGTCGGGTCACACGATGGGCACGATAAATGCTTCGCCGGCATGTGTGGTGCGTCCCGTAGCTCCTCCCGGTTCGAAAGTTATGGTTGTTTGAAGTTCGGGTCGAATCTATCATAAGAGAATAGAATGTGGTTCCACTTATGGATACGATCATACCAGCACTAATGCACCGGATCCCATCAGAACTCCGAAGGTAAGCGTGCTTGGGCGAGAGTAGTACTAGGATGGGTGACCCCCTCGGAAGTCCTCGTGTTGCACCCCGTTTTTTTTGTCGTCCAGCGCTGCTCGATTCTTTTTTTACGCTCGATTTTTCATTTTCTTAGGAATTCTCCACGATGATCCTTCCACTTACGGTCTAAAGAAGCTTATTGAAAATGATATACCGTCACGGGAGTAATAAAGTAAATGACAAACGCACGTTGTACGGGGAAGAAATGCGATTTTACAAATTAGAAAATTATCAAATTCTGCCTCTCAATACATTAGAGAATGTATTTTTAAGCCTAAGAAACACATCTAAATTGAAAATGACACAATATATCAAAATAAAAACGAAATATTATACAAATAAAGTGATATAAAGGCCGAAAGTGCATGAAAACGGGGGAATTTAGGCTCAGGACCAGTTATGTCATGGCGGAACGCTATGAGTTCGACACGAATCGCCGTTCCGCTTCCGGAAACATATTATAATAGGAATTCTGAGCATCGAGTCACACGATGGGCACGATAAGAGCTTCGCCGGCATGTGTGGCGACTGCCGTAGCTCCTCCCGGTTCGAAAGTTATGGATGTTTGAAGTTCGGGTCGAATCTACCATAAGATAATAGAATATGGTTCCATTTATGGGTGCGATCATACCAGCACTAGTGCACCAGATCCCATCAGAACTCCGAAGTAAAGCGCGCTTGGGCGAGATTAGTACTATGATGGGTGACCCCCTAGGAAGTCCTAGTGTTGCACCCCGTTTTTTTTGCCGTCCAGTGCTGCTCGATTCTTTTTTTACATTCGATTTTTCGTTTTCTGCTCGTCGTACTGGGGAGAAATGCGATTTTACTAATTAGAAATTATCAAATTCCGCATCTCAATACATTAGAGAATGTATTTTTAAGCCTAAGAAACACATCTAAATTGAAAATGACACAAGATATCAAAAGAAAAACGAAATATTATATAAATAAAGTGATATAAAGGCCGAAAGTGCGTGAAAACGGGGGAATTTAGGCTCGGGACCAGTTATGTCATGGCGAAACGCAATGAGTTCGACGCGAATCGCCGTTCCGCTTCCGGAAATATATTATAATTGGAATTCTGAGCATCGGGTCACACGATGGGCGCGAGAAGAGCTTCGACGGCATGTGTGGTGGGTCCCGTAGCTCCTCCCGGTTTGAAAGTTATGGCTGTTTGAAGTTCGGGTCGAATCGACCATAAGATAATAGAATATGGTTCCATTTATGGATGCGATCATACTAGCACTAATTCACCAGATCCCATCAAAACTCCGAAGTTAAGCGCGCTCGGGCGAGAGTAGTACTAGGATGGGTGACCCCCTGGGAAGTCCTCGTGTTGCACCCCGTTTTTTTTGTCGTCCAGCGCTGCTGGATTCTTTTTTTACGCTCGATTTTTCGTTTTCTTAGGAATTCTGCACGGTGATCCTTCCACCCATGGTCTAAAGAAGCTTATTGAAAATAATATACCGTCACGTGAGTAATAAAGTAAACGACAAACGCACGTCGTACGGGGAAGAAATGTGATTTTACTAATTAGAAATTATCAAATTCCGCCTCTCAATGCATTGGAGAATGTATTTTTAAGCCTAAGAAACACATCTAAATTGAAAATGACACAAGATATCAAAAGAAAAACGAAATATTATATAAATAAAGTGATATAAAGGCCGAAAGTGCGTGAAAACGGGGTAATTTAGGCTCGGGACCAGTTATGTCATGGCGGAACGCGATGAGTTCGACACGAGTCGCCGTTCCGCTTCCAGAAACATATTATAATAGGAATTCTGAGCATCGAGTCACACGATGGGCGTGAGAAGAGCTTCGCCGGCATGTGTGGTGGGTCCCGTAGCTCCTCCCGGTTCGAAAGTTATGGCTATTTGAAGTTCGGGTCGAATCTACCATAAGATAATAGAATATGGTTCCACTTATGGGTGCGATCATACCAGCACTAATGCACCGGATCCCATCAGAACTCCGAAGATAAACGCGCTTGGGCGAGAGGAGTATTAGGATGGGTGACCCCCTGGGAAGTCCTCGTGTTGCACCCCATTTTTTTTGCCGTCCAGTGCTGCTCGATTCGTTTTTTACGCTCGATTTTTCGTTTTCTTAGGAATTCTGCACGATGATCCTTCCACTTACGGTCTAAAGAACCTTATTGAAAATGATATACCGTCAAGGGAGTAATAAACTAAATGACAAACGCACGTCGTACGGGGAAGAAATGCGATTTTACTAATTAGAAATTATCAAATTCCGCCTCTCAATACATTAGAGAATGTATTTTTAAGCCTAAGAAACACATCTAAATTGAAAATGACACAAGATATCAAAAGAAAAACGAAATATTATATAAATAAAGTGATATAAAGGCCGAAAGTGCGTGAAAACGGGGGAATTTAGGCTCGGGACCAGTTATGTCATGGCGATACGCTATGAGTTCGACACGAATCGCTGCCCGCCTCGGAAGCATATTATAATACGAATTCGAGCATCGGGTCACACGATGGGCACGAGAAGAGCTCACGGCATGTGTGGTGTGTCCCATAGCTCCTCCCGCTCGAAAGTTATGGTTGTTTGAAGTTCGGGTCGAATCTATCATAAGAGAATAGAATGTGGTTCCACTTATGGATACGAACATACCAACACTAATGCACCGGATCCCATCAGAACTCCGAAGGTAAGCGTGCTTGGGCGAGAGTAGTACTAGGATGGGTGACCCCCTCGGAAGTCCTCGTGTTGCACCCCGTTTTTTTTTGCCGCCCAGCGCTGCTCGATTCTTTTTTTACGCTCGATTTTTCGTTTTCTTAGGAATTCTCCACGATGATCCTTCCACTTACGATCTAAAGAAGCTAATTGAAAATGATATACCGTCACGGGAGTAATAAAGTAAATGACAAACGCACGTCGTACGGGGAAAAAATGCGATTTTACAAATTAGAAAATTATCAAATTCCGCCTCTCAATACATTAGAGAATGTATTTTTATGCATAAGAAACACATCTAAATTGAAAATGACACAAGATATCAAAATAAAAACGAAATATTCTATAAATAAAGTGATATAAAGGCCGAAAGTGCATGAAAACGGGGGAATTTAGGCTCGGGACCAGTTATGTCATGGCGGAACGCGATGAGTTCGACACGAATTGCCGTTCCGCTTCTAAGCATATTATAATAGGAATTCTGAGCGTCGGGTCACACGATGGGCACGAGAAGAGCTTCGCCGGCATGTGTGGTGCGTCCCGTAGCTCCTCCCGGTTCGAAAGTTATGGTTGTTTGAAGTTCGGGTCGAATCTATCATAAGAGAATAGAATGTGGTTCCACTTATGGATACGATCATACAAGCACTAATGCACCGGATCCCATCAGAACTCCGAAGGTAAGCGTGCTTGGGCGAGAGTAGTACTAGGATGGGTGACCCCCTCGGAAGTCCTCGTGTTGCACCCCGTTTTTTTTTTGCCGCCCAGTGCTCCATGATTCTTTTTTTACGCTCGATTTTTTGTTTTCTTAGGAATTCTCCACGATGATCCTTCCACTTATGGTCTAAAGAAGCTTATTGAAAATGATATACCGTCACGGGAGTAATAAAGTAAATGACAAACGCACGTCGTACGGGGAAGAAATGCGATTTTACAAATTAGAAAATTATCAAATTCCGCCTCTCAATACATTAGAGAATGTATTTTTAAGCCTAAGAAACACATCTAAATTGAAAATGACACAAGATATCAAAATAAAAACGAAATATTATATAAATAAAGTGATATAAAGGCCGAAAGTGCATGAAAACGGGGGAATTTAGGCTCGGGACCAGTTATGTCATGGCAGAACGCTATGAGTTCGACACGAATCGCCGTTCCGCTTCTGGAAGCATATTATAATAGGAATTCTGACCGTCGGGTCACACGATGGGCACGAGAAGAGCTTTGCCGGCATGTGTGGTGTGTCCCGTAGCTCCTCCCGGTTCGAAAGTTATGGTTGTTTGAAGTTCGGGTCGAATCTATCATAAGAGAATAGAATGTGGTTCCACTTATGGATACGATCATACCAGCACTAATGCACCGGATCCCATCAGAACTCCGAAGGTAAGTGTGCTTGGGCGAGAGTAGTACTAGGATGGGTGACCCCCTCAGAAGTCCTCGTGTTGCACCCCGTTTTTTTTTGCCGCCCAGCACTGCACGATTCTTTTTTTACGCTCGATTTTTTGTTTTCTTAGGAATTCTCCACGATGATCCTTCCACTTATGGTCTAAAGAAGCTTATTGAAAATGATATACCGTCACGGGAGTAATAAAGTAAATGACAAACGCACGTCGTACGGGGAAGAAATGCGATTTTACAAATTAGAAAATTATCAAATTCTGCCTCTCAATACATTACAGAATGTATTTTTAAGCCTAAGAAACACATCTAAATTGAAAATGACACAAGATATCAAAATAAAAACGAAATATTATATAAATAAAGTGATATAAAGGCCGAAAGTGCATGAAAACGGGGGAATTTAGGCTCGGGACTGGTTATGTCATGGCGAACGCTATGAGTTCGACACGAATCGCCGCTTTCGCCTTAAAACATATTATAATACGAATTCTGATCATCGGGTCACACGATGGGCGCGAGAAGAGCTTCGCCGGCATGTGTGGTGGGTCCCATAGCTCCTCCCAGTTCGAAAGTTATGGCTGTTTGAAGTTCGGGTCGAATCTATCATAAGATAATAGAATATGGTTCCACTTATGGGTGCGATCATACCAGCACTAATGCACCAGATCCCATCAGAACTCCGAAGTTAAGCGCGCTTGGGCGAGAGTAGTACTAGGATGGGTGACCCCCTGGGAAGTCCTCGTGTTGCACCCCCCCTTTTTGTTGTACAACGCTGCTGGATTCTTTTTTTACGCTCGATTTTTCGTTTTCTTAGGAATTCTGCACGGTGATACTTCCACTTACGGTCTAAAGAAGCTTATTGAAAATAATATACCGTTACGGGAGTAATAAAGTAAATGACAAACGCACGTCGTACGGGGAAGAAATGCGATTTTACTAATTAGAAATTATCAAATTCCGCCTCTCAATACATTAGAGAATGTATTTTTAAGCCTAAGAAACACATCTAAATTGAAAATGACACAAGATATCAAAATAAAAACGAAATATTATATAAATAAAGTGATATAAAGGCCGAAAGTGCGTGAAAACGGGGGAATTTAGGCTCGGGACCAGTTATGTCATGGCGGAACGCTATGAGTTCGACACGAATCGCCGTTCCGCTTCCGAAAACATATTATAATAGGAATTCTGAGCATCGGGTCACACGATAGGCGCGAGAAGAGCTTCACCGGCATGTGTGGTGGGTCCCATAGCTCCTCCCGTTTCGAAAGTTATGACTGTTTGAAGTTCGGGTCAAATCTACCAAAAGAGAATAGAATATGGTTCCACTTATAAGTGCAATCATACCAGCACTAATGCACCAGATCTCAACAGAACTCCGAAGTTAAGCGCGCGTGGGCGGGAGTAGTACTAGGATGGGTGACCCCCTGGGAAGTCCTCGTGTTGCACACCCTTTTTTTGCCGTTTAACGCTGCTCGATTCTTTTTTTATGCTCGATTTGTTTGTTTTCTTAGGAATTATGCAAGGTGATCTTTCCACCTACTGGCCTAAATAAGCTTATTGAAAATAATATACCGTTACGGTAGTAATAACGTAAATGACAAATGCACGTCAGACGGGAAGAAATGCGATTTTACTAATTAGAAATTATAAAATTCCGCCTCTCAATACATTACAGAATGTATTTTTAAGCC
This sequence comes from Orobanche coerulescens, assembly GCA_033398695.1. Taxonomy (NCBI): domain Eukaryota; kingdom Viridiplantae; phylum Streptophyta; class Magnoliopsida; order Lamiales; family Orobanchaceae; genus Orobanche; species Orobanche coerulescens. The sequence goes on from JAWKAU010000021.1 coordinate 592,285, forward strand.
TAAGAAACACATCTAAATTGAAAATGACAAAAGATATCAAAATAAAAACAAAATATTATATAAATAAAGTGATATAAAGGTCGAAAGTGCGTGAAAACGGGGGAATTTAAGCTCGGGACCAATTATGTCATGGCGGAACGCTATGAGTTCGACACGAATCTCCGTTCCGTTTCCGTAAACATATTATAATAGGAATTCTGAGCGTCGGGTCACACGATGGGCGCCAGAAGAGCTTCGCCGGCATGTCGGGTGGGTCCCGTAGCTCCTCCCGGTTCAAAAGTTATGGTTGTTTGAAGTTCGGTCGAATCTACCAAAAGAGAATAGAATATGGTTTCACTTATAAGTGCGATCATACCAAAGACTAATGCACCGGATCTCAGTAACTCCGGTTAAGCGCGCGTGGGCGAGAGTAGTACTAGGATGGGTGACCCCCTAGGAAGTCCTCGTGTTGCACACCCTTTTTTTGCTGTCCAACGCTGCTCGATTCTTTTTTTACGCTCGATTTTTTGTTTTCTTAGGAATTATACACGGTGATCCTTCCACCTACGGTCTAAAGAAGCTTATTGAAAATAATATACCATTACGGGAGTAGTAAAGTAAATGACAAACGCACGTCAGACGGGAAGAAATGCGATTTTACTAATTAGAAATTATCAAATTCCGCCTCTCAATACAATAGAGAATGTATTTTTAAGCCTAAGAAACACATCTAAATTGAAAATGACACAAGATATCAAAATAAAAACGAAATATTATATAAATAAAGTGATATAAAGGCCGAAAGTGCGTGAAAACAGGGGAATTTAAGCTCGGGACCGCTTATATCATGGCGAATGCTATGAGTTCGACACGAATCGCCGTCCCGCTCCTAAACATATTATAATAGGAATTCTCGAGCATCGGGTCACACGATGGGCGCGAAAAGCTTCACGCATGTGTGGCGGGTCCCGTAGCTCCTCCTGTGTCGAAAGTTATGGTTGTTTGAAGTTCGGTCGAATCTACCATAAGATAATAGAATATGGTTCCATTTATGGGTGCGATCATACCAGCACTAATGCATCGATCCCATCGTAACTCCGGTTAAGCGCGTGGGCGAGAGTAGTACTAGGATGGGTGACCCGGAAGTCCTCGTGTTGCACCACCATTTTTGCCGTCCAATGCCGCCGGATTCTTTTTTTACGCTCGATTTTTCGCTTTTCTTAGAATTCTGCACGTGATCCTTCCTCCCACGGTCTACAGAAGCTAATTAAAAATGATATACCATCACGGGAGTAATAAAGTAAATGACAAACGCTCGTCGTACGGGGAAGAAATGCGATTTTACTAATTAGAGATTATCAAATTCTGCCTCTCAATACATTAGAGAATGTATTTTTAAGCCTAAGAAACATATCTAAATTGAAAATGACACAAGATATCAAAAGAAAACAGAAATATTATATAAATAAAGTGATATAAAGGCCGAAAGTGCGTGAAAACGGGGGAATTTAGGCTCGGGACCAGTTATATCATGGCGGAGCGCTATGAGTTCGACACGAATTGCCGTTCCGCTTCCAGAAACATATTATAATAGGTATTCTGAGCATCGGGTCACACGATGGGTGCGATAAGAGCTTCGCCGGCATGTGTGGAGGGTCCCGTAGCTCCTCCCGGTTCGAAAGTTATGGCTGTTTGAAGTTCGGGTCGAATCTACCATAAGATAATAGAATATGGTTCCATTTATGGGTGCGATCATACCAGCACTAATGCACCGGATCCCATCAGAACTCCGAAGTTAAGCACTCTTGGACAAGAGTAGTACTAGGATGGGTGACCCCCTGGGAAGTCCTCGTGTTGCACCCCCCCTTTTTGCTGTACAACGCTGCTGGATTCTTTTTTTACGCTCGATTTTTCGTTTTCTTAGGAATTCTGCACGGTGATCCTTGCACCTACGGTGTAAAGAAGCTTATTGAAAATAATATACCGTTACGGGAGTAATAAAGTAAATGACAAACGCACGTCGTACGGGGAAGAAATGCGATTTTACTAATTAGAAATTATCAAATTCCGCCTCTCAATACATTAGAGAATGTATTTTTAAGCCTAAGAAACACATCTAAATTGAAAATGACACAAGATATCAAAATAAAAACGAAATATTATATAAATAAAGTGATATAAAGGCCGAAAGTGCGTGAAAACAGGGGAATTTAGGCTCGGGACCAGTTATGTCATGGCGGAACGCTATGAGTTCGACACGAATCGCCGTTCCGCTTCCGAAAACATATTATAATAGGAATTCTGAGCATCGGGTCACACGATAGGCGCGAGAAGAGCTTCACCGGCATGTGTGGTGGGTCCCATAGCTCCTCCCGTTTCAAAAGTTATGACTGTTTGAAGTTCGGGTCAAATCTACCAAAAGAGAATAGAATATGGTTCCACTTATAAGTGCGATCATACCAGCACTAATGCACCAGATCTCATGTAACTCCGGTTAAGCGCGCGGCGCTGGAGTAGTACTAGGATGGGTGACCCCGGAAGTCCTCGTGTTGCACACCCTTTTTTGCCGTTTAACGCTGCTCGATTCTTTTTTTACGCTCGATTTGTTTGTTTTCTTAGGAATTATGCACAGTGATCTTTCCACCTACGGTCTAAATAAGCTTATTGAAAATAATATACCGTTACGGTAGTAATAACGTAAATGACAAATGCACGTCGTACGGGGAAGAAATGCGCTTTTACTAATTAGAAATTATCAAATTCCGCCTCTCAATACATTAGAGAATGTATTTTTAAGCCTAAGAAACACATCTAAATTGAAAATGACACAAGATATCAAAATAAAAACAAAATATTATATAAATAAAGTGATATAAAGGCCGAAAGTGCGTGAAAACGGGGGAATTTAGGCTCGGGACCAGTTATGTCATGGCGGAACGCTATGAGTTCGACACGAATCGCCGTTCCGCTTCTGGAAACATATTATAATAGGAATTCTGAGTATCGGGTCACACGATGGGCGCGAGAAGAGCTTCGCCGGCATGTGTGATGGGTCCCGTAGCTCCTCCCGGTTCGAAAGTTATGGCTGTTTGAAGTTCGGGTCGAATCTACCAAAAGAGAATAGAATATGGTTTCGCTTATAAGTGCGATCATACCAGCACTAATGCACCGGATCCCATTAGAACTCCGAAGATAAATGCGCTTGGGCGAGAGGAGTATTAGGATGGGTGACCCCCTGGGAAGTCCTCGTGTTGCACCCCATTTTTTTTGCCGTCCAGTGCTGCTCGATTCGTTTTTTACGCTCGATTTTTCGTTTTCTTAGGAATTCTGCACGATGATCCTTCCACTTACGGTCTAAAGAACCTTATTGAAAATGATATACCGTCAAGGGAGTAATAAACTAAATGACAAACGCACGTCGTACGGGGAAGAAATGCGATTTTACTAATTAGAAATTATCAAATTCCGCCTCTCAATACATTAGAGAATGTATTTTTAAGCCTAAGAAACACATCTAAATTGAAAATGACACAAGATATCAAAAGAAAAACGAAATATTATATAAATAAAGTGATATAAAGGCCGAAAGTGCGTGAAAACGGGGGAATTTAGGCTCGGGACCAGTTATGTCATGGCGGAACGCTATGAGTTCGACACGAATCGCCGTTCCGCTTCCGGAAGCATATTATAATACGAATTCTGAGCATCGGGTCACACGATGGGCACGAGAAGAGCTTCGCCGGCATGTGTGGTGTGTCCCATAGCTCCTCCCGGTTCGAAAGTTATGGTTGTTTGAAGTTCGGGTCGAATCTATCATAAGAGAATAGAATGTGGTTCCACTTATGGATACGAACATACCAACACTAATGCACCGGATCCCATCAGAACTCCGAAGGTAAGCGTGCTTGGGCGAGAGTAGTACTAGGATGGGTGACCCCCTCGGAAGTCCTCGTGTTGCACCCCGTTTTTTTTTGCCGCCCAGCGCTGCTCGATTCTTTTTTTACGCTCGATTTTTCGTTTTCTTAGGAATTCTCCACGATGATCCTTCCACTTACGATCTAAAGAAGCTAATTGAAAATGATATACCGTCACGGGAGTAATAAAGTAAATGACAAACGCACGTCGTACGGGGAAAAAATGCGATTTTACAAATTAGAAAATTATCAAATTCCGCCTCTCAATACATTAGAGAATGTATTTTTATGCATAAGAAACACATCTAAATTGAAAATGACACAAGATATCAAAATAAAAACGAAATATTCTATAAATAAAGTGATATAAAGGCCGAAAGTGCATGAAAACGGGGGAATTTAGGCTCGGGACCAGTTATGTCATGGCGGAACGCGATGAGTTCGACACGAATTGCCGTTCCGCTTCCGGAAGCATATTATAATAGGAATTCTGAGCGTCGGGTCACACGATGGGCACGAGAAGAGCTTCGCCGGCATGTGTGGTGTGTCCCGTAGCTCCTCCCGGTTCGAAAGTTATGGTTGTTTGAAGTTCGGGTCGAATCTATCATAAGAGAATAGAATGTGGTTCCACTTATGGATACGATCATACAAGCACTAATGCACCGGATCCCATCAGAACTCCGAAGGTAAGCGTGCTTGGGCGAGAGTAGTACTAGGATGGGTGACCCCCTCGGAAGTCCTCGTGTTGCACCCCGTTTTTTTTTTGCCGCCCAGTGCTCCATGATTCTTTTTTTACGCTCGATTTTTTGTTTTCTTAGGAATTCTCCACGATGATCCTTCCACTTATGGTCTAAAGAAGCTTATTGAAAATGATATACCGTCACGGGAGTAATAAAGTAAATGACAAACGCACGTCGTACGGGGAAGAAATGCGATTTTACAAATTAGAAAATTATCAAATTCCGCCTCTCAATACATTAGAGAATGTATTTTTAAGCCTAAGAAACACATCTAAATTGAAAATGACACAAGATATCAAAATAAAAACGAAATATTATATAAATAAAGTGATATAAAGGCCGAAAGTGCATGAAAACGGGGGAATTTAGGCTCGGGACCAGTTATGTCATGGCGGAACGCTATGAGTTCGACACGAATCGCCGTTCCGCTTCTGGAAGCATATTATAATAGGAATTCTGAGCGTCGGGTCACACGATGGGCACGAGAAGAGCTTTGCCGGCATGTGTGTGTGTCCCGTAGCTCCTCCCGGTTCGAAAGTTATGGTTGTTTGAAGTTCGGGTCGAATCTATCATAAGAGAATAGAATGTGGTTCCACTTATGGATACGATCATACCAAAGACTAATGCACCGGATCCCATCGAACTCCGAAGGTAAGTGTGCTTGGGCGAGAGTAGTACTAGGATGGGTGACCCCTCGAAGTCCTCGTGTTGCACCCGTTTTTTTGCCGCCCAAAGACCGCACGATTCTTTTTTACGCTCGATTTTTTGTTTTCTTAGGAATTCTCCACGATGATCCTTCCACTTATGGTCTAAAGAAGCTTATTGAAAATGATATACCGTCCCGGGAGTAATAAAGTAAATGACAAACGCACGTCGTACGGGGAAGAAATGCGATTTTACAAATTAGAAAATTATCAAATTCTGCCTCTCAATACATTACAGAATGTATTTTTAAGCCTAAGAAACACATCTAAATTGAAAATGACACAAGATATCAAAATAAAAACGAAATATTATATAAATAAAGTGATATAAAGGCCGAAAGTGCATGAAAACGGGGGAATTTAGGCTCGGGACCAGTTATGTCATGGCGGAACGCTATGAGTTCGACACGAATCGCCGTTTCGCTTCCAGAAACATATTATAATACGAATTCTGATCATCGGGTCACACGATGGGCGCGAGAAGAGCTTCGCCGGCATGTGTGGTGGGTCCCATAGCTCCTCCCAGTTCGAAAGTTATGGCTGTTTGAAGTTCGGGTCGAATCTATCATAAGATAATAGAATATGGTTCCACTTATGGGTGCGATCATACCAGCACTAATGCACCAGATCCCATCAGAACTCCGAAGTTAAGCGCGCTTGGGCGAGAGCAGTACTAGGATGGGTGACCCCCTGGGAAGTCCTCGTGTTGCACCCCCCCTTTTTGCTGTACAACGCTGCTGGATTCTTTTTTTACGCTCGATTTTTCGTTTTCTTAGGAATTCTGCACGGTGATACTTCCACTTACGGTCTAAAGAAGCTTATTGAAAATAATATACCGTTACGGGAGTAATAAAGTAAATGACAAACGCACGTCGTACGGGGAAGAAATGCGATTTTACTAATTAGAAATTATCAAATTCCGCCTCTCAATACATTAGAGAATGTATTTTTAAGGCTAAGAAACACATCTAAATTGAAAATGACACAAGATATCAAAAGAAAAACGAAATATTATATAAATAAAGCGATATAAAGGCCGAAAGTGCGTGAAAACAGGGGAATTTACGCTCGGGACTGGTTATGTCAACGCAATTAGTTCGACACGAATCGCCGTTCCGCTTCCGGAAACGCATCATAATAGGAATTCTGAGCATCGGGTCACACAATGGGCGCGAGAAGAGCTTCACCGGCATGTGTGGTGGGTCCCATAGCTCCTCCCGTTTCGAAAGTTATGACTGTTTGAAGTTCGGGTCAAATCTACCAAAAGAGAATAGAATATGGTTCCACTTATAAGTGCGATCATACCAGCACTAATGCACCAGATCTCAACAGAACTCCGAAGTTAAGCGCGCGTGGGCGGGAGTAGTACTAGGATGGGTGACCCCCTGGGAAGTCCTCGTGTTGCACACCCTTTTTTTGCCGTTTAACGCTGCTTGATTCTTTTTTTATGCTCGATTTGTTTGTTTTCTTAGGAATTATGCACGGTGATCTTTCCACCTACGGTCTAAATAAGCTTATTGAAAATAATATACCGTTACGGTAGTAATAACGTAAATGACAAATGCACGTCGTACGGGGAAGAAATGCGATTTTACTAATTAGAAATTATCAAATTCCGCCTCTCAATACATTAGAGAATGTATTTTTAAGCCTAAGAAACACATCTAAATTGAAAATGACACAAGATATCAAAATAAAAACAAAATATTATATAAATAAAGTGATATAAAGGCCGAAAGTGCGTGAAAACGGGGGAATTTAGGCTCGGGACCAGTTATGTCATGGCGGAACGCTATGAGTTCGACACGAATCGCCGTTCCGCTTTTGGAAACATATTATAATAGGAATTCTGAGTATCGGGTCACACGATGGGCGCGAGAAGAGCTTCGCCGGCATGTGTGATGGGTCCCGTAGCTCCTCCCGGTTCGAAAGTTATGGCTGTTTGAAGTTCGGGTCGAATCTACCAAAAGAGAATAGAATATGGTTTCACTTATAAGTGCGATCATACCAGCACTAATGCACCGGATCTCATCAGAACTCCGAAGTTAAGCGCGCGTGGGCGAGAGTAGTACTAGGATGGGTGACCCCCTAGGAAGTCCTCGTGTTGCACACCCTTTTTTTGCTGTCCAACGCTGCTCGATTCTTTTTTTACGCTCGATTTTTTGTTTTCTTAGGAATTATACACGGTGATCCTTCCACCTACGGTCTAAAGAAGCTTATTGAAAATAATATACCATTACGGGAGTAGTAAAGTAAATGACAAACGCACGTCGTACGGGGAAGAAATGCGATTTTACTAATTAGAAATTATCAAATTCCGCCTCTCAATACATTAGAGAATGTATTTTTAAGCCTAAGAAACACATCTAAATTGAAAATGACACAAGATATCAAAATAAAAACGAAATATTATATAAATAAAGTGATATAAAGGCCGAAAGTGCGTGAAAACAGGGGAATTTAAGCTCGGGACCAGTTATGTCATGACAGAATGCTATGAGTTCGACACGAATCGCCGTCCCGCTTCCGGAAACATATTATAATAGGAATTCTGAGCATCGGGTCACACGATGGGCGCGAGAAAAGCTTCGCCGGCATGTGTGGCGGGTCCCGTAGCTCCTCCCAGGTCGAAAGTTATGGTTGTTTGAAGTTCGGGTCGAATCTACCATAAGATAATAGAATATGGTTCCATTTATGGGTGCGATCATACCAGCACTAATGCATCAGATCCCATCAGAACTCCGAAGTTAAGCGCGCGTGGGCGAGAGTAGTACTAGGATGGGTGACCCCCTGGGAAGTCCTCGTGTTGCACCACCATTTTTTGCCGTCCAATGCTGCTGGATTCTTTTTTTACGCTCGATTTTTCGTTTTCTTAGGAATTCTGCACGGTGATCCTTCCTCCCACGGTCTACAGAAGCTAATTAAAAATGATATACCATCACGGGAGTAATAAAGTAAATGACAAACGCTCGTCGTACGGGGAAGAAATGCGATTTTACTAATTAGAGATTATCAAATTCTGCCTCTCAATACATTAGAGAATGTATTTTTAAGCCTAAGAAACATATCTAAATTGAAAATGACACAAGATATCAAAAGAAAACAGAAATATTATATAAATAAAGTGATATAAAGGCCGAAAGTGGGTGAAAACGGGGGAATTTAGGCTCGGGACCAGTTATATCATGGCGGAGCGCTATGAGTTCGACACGAATTGCCGTTCCGCTTCCAGAAACATATTATAATAGGTATTCTGAGCATCGGGTCACACGATGGGTGCGATAAGAGCTTCGCCGGCATGTGTGGAGGGTCCCGTAGCTCCTCCCGGTTCGAAAGTTATGGCTGTTTGAAGTTCGGGTCGAATCTACCATAAGATAATAGAATATGGTTCCATTTATGGGTGCGATCATACCAGCACTAATGCACCGGATCCCATCAGAACTCCGAAGTTAAGCACTCTTGGACAAGAGTAGTACTAGGATGGGTGACCCCCTGGGAAGTCCTCGTGTTGCACCCCCCCTTTTTGCTGTACAACGCTGCTGGATTCTTTTTTTACGCTCGATTTTTCGTTTTCTTAGGAATTCTGCACGGTGATCCTTGCACCTACGGTGTAAAGAAGCTTATTGAAAATAATATACCGTTACGGGAGTAATAAAGTAAATGACAAACGCACGTCGTACGGGGAAGAAATGCGATTTTACTAATTAGAAATTATCAAATTCCGCCTCTCAATACATTAGAGAATGTATTTTTAAGCCTAAGAAACACATCTAAATTGAAAATGACACAAGATATCAAAATAAAAACGAAATATTATATAAATAAAGTGATATAAAGGCCGAAAGTGCGTGAAAACAGGGGAATTTAGGCTCGGGACCAGTTATGTCATGGCGGAACGCTATGAGTTCGACACGAATCGCCGTTCCGCTTCCGAAAACATATTATAATAGGAATTCTGAGCATCGGGTCACACGATAGGCGCGAGAAGAGCTTCACCGGCATGTGTGGTGGGTCCCATAGCTCCTCCCGTTTCGAAAGTTATGACTGTTTGAAGTTCGGGTCAAATCTACCAAAAGAGAATAGAATATGGTTCCACTTATAAGTGCGATCATACCAGCACTAATGCACCAGATCTCAACAGAACTCCGAAGTTAAGCGCGCGTGCGCGGGAGTAGTACTAGGATGGGTGACCCCCTGGGAAGTCCTCGTGTTGCACACCCTTTTTTTGCCGTTTAACGCTGCTCGATTCTTTTTTTACGCTCGATTTGTTTGTTTTCTTAGGAATTATGCACAGTGATCTTTCCACCTACGGTCTAAATAAGCTTATTGAAAATAATATACCGTTACGGTAGTAATAACGTAAATGACAAATGCACGTCGTACGGGGAAGAAATGCGATTTTACTAATTAGAAATTATCAAATTCCGCCTCTCAATACATTAGAGAATGTATTTTTAAGCCTAAGAAACACATCTAAATTGAAAATGACACAAGATATCAAAATAAAAACAAAATATTATATAAATAAAGTGATATAAAGGCCGAAAGTGCGTGAAAACGGGGGAATTTAGGCTCGGGACCAGTTATGTCATGGCGGAACGCTATGAGTTCGACACGAATCGCCGTTCCGCTTCCGGAAACATATTATAATAGGAATTCTGAGTATCGGGTCACACGATGGGCGCGAGAAGAGCTTCGCCGGCATGTGTGATGGGTCCCGTAGCTCCTCCCGGTTCGAAAGTTATGGCTGTTTGAAGTTCGGGTCGAATCTACCAAAAGAGAATAGAATATGGTTTCACTTATAAGTGCGATCATACCAGCACTAATGCACCGGATCTCATCAGAACTCCGAAGTTAAGCGCGCGTGGGCGAGAGTAGTACTAGGATGGGTGACCCCCTAGGAAGTCCTCGTGTTGCACACCCTTTTTTTGCTGTCCAACGCTGCTCGATTCTTTTTTTACGCTCGATTTTTTGTTTTCTTAGGAATTATACACGGTGATCCTTCCACCTACGGTCTAAAGAAGCTTATTGAAAATAATATACCATTACGGGAGTAGTAAAGTAAATGACAAACGCACGTCGTACGGGGAAGAAATGCGATTTTACTAATTAGAAATTATCAAATTCCGCCTCTCAATACATTAGAGAATGTATTTTTAAGCCTAAGAAACACATCTAAATTGAAAATGACACAAGATATCAAAATAAAAACGAAATATTATATAAATAAAGTGATATAAAGGCCGAAATTACGTGAAAACGGGGGAATTTAGGCTCAAAACCAGTTATGTCATGGCGGAACGCTATGAGTTCGACACGAATCGCCGTTCCGCTTCCGGAAACATATTATAATAGGAATTCTGAGCATCGGGTCACACGATGAGCGCGAGAAGAGCTTCGCCGGCATGTGTGGCGGGTCCCGTAGCTCCTCCCGGTTCGAAAGTTATGGCTGTTTGAAGTTCGGGTCGAATCTACCATAAGAGAATAGAATATGGTTCAACTTATAAGTGCGATCATACCAGCACTAATGCACCGGATCTCATCAGAACTCCGAAGTTAAGCGTGCTTGGGCGAGAGTAGTATTAGGATGGGTGACCCCTTGGGAATTCCTCGTGTTGCACCCCCTTTATTTGATGTACAACGTTGCTCGATTCTTTTTTTACGCTCGATTTTTCGTTTTCTTAGGAATTCTGCACGGTGATCCTTCCACCTACGGTCTAAAGAAGCTTATTGAAAATAATATACCGTTACGGGAGTAATAAAGTAAATGACAAACGCACGTCGTACGGGGAAGAAATGCGATTTTACTAATTAAAAATTATCAAATTCCGCCTCTCAATACATTGGAGAATGTATTTTTAAGCCTAAGAAACACATCTAAATTGAAAATGACACAAGATATCAAAATAAAAACGAAATATTATATAAATAAAGTGATATAAAGGCCGAAAGTGCGTGAAAACGGGAGAATTTAGGCTCGGGACGAGTTATGTCATGGCGGAACGCTATGAGTTCGACACGAATCGCCGTTCCGCTTCCGGAAACATATTATAATAGGAATTCTGAGCATCGGGTCACACGATGGGCGCGAGAAGAGCTTCGCCGGCATGTGTGGCGGGTCCCGTAGCTCCTCCCAGTTTGAAAGTTATGGCTGTTTGAATTTCAGGTCGAATCTACCATAAGATAATAGAATATGGTTCCATTTATGGGTGCGATCATACCAGCACTAATGCACCAGATCCCATCAGAACTCCGAAGTGAAGCGCGCTTGGGCGAGAGTAGTACTAGGATGGGTGACCCCCTGGGAAGTCCTCGTGTTGCACACCCTTTTTTTGTCGTCCAATGCTGCTGGATTCTTTTTTTACGCTCGATTTTTCATTTTCTTAGGAATTCTGCACGGTGATCCTTCATCCCACGGTCTACAGAAGCTAATTGAAAATGATATACCGTCACGAGAGTAATAAAGTAAATGACAAACGCTCGTCGTACGGGGAAGAAATGCGATTTTACTAATTAGAAATTATCAAATTCCGCCTCTCAATACATTGGAGAATGTACTTTTAAGCCTAAGAAACACATCTAAATCGAAAATGACACAAGATATCAAAAGAAAAACGAAATATTATATAAATAAAGTGATATAAAAACCGAAAGTGCGTGAAAACGGAGTAATTTAGGCTCGGGACCAGTTATGTCATGGCGGAACGCGATGAGTTCGACACGAATCGCCGTTCCGCTTCCAGAAACATATTATAATAGGAATTCTGAGCATCGGGACACACGATGGGCGCGAGAAGAGCTTCGCCGGCATGTGTGGTGGGTCCCGTAGCTCCTCCCGGTTCGAAAGTTATGGCTGTTTGAAGTTCGGGTCGAATCTACCAAAAGAGAATAGAATATGGTTCAACTTATAAGTGCGATCATACCAGCACTAATGCACCGGATCTCATCAGAACTCTGAAGTTAAGCGTGCTTGGAAAGAGTAGTACTAGGATGGGTGACCCCCTGAGAAGTCCTCATGTTGCACACCCATTTTTTGTCGTCCAACGCTGCTCGATTATTTTTTTACGCTCGGTTTTTTTTTTCTTAGGAATTATGCACGGTGATCCTTCCACCTACGGTCTAAAGAAGCTTATTGAAAATAATATACCATTACGGGAGTAATAAAGTAAATGACAAACGCACGTCGTACGGGGAAGAAATGCGATTTTACTAATTAGAAATTATCAAATTCCGCCTCTCAATACATTAGAGAATGTATTTTTAAGCCTAAGAAACACATCTAAATTGAAAATGACACAAGATATCAAAATAAAAACGAAATATTATATAAATAAAGTGATATAAAGGCCGAAAGTGCGTGAAAACGGGGGAATTTAGGCTCGGGACCAGTTATATCATGGCGGAACGCCATGAGTTCGACACGAATCGCCGTTCTGCTTCCAGAAACATATTATAATAGGTATTCTGAGCATCGGGTCACATGATGGGTGCGAGAAGAGCTTCGCCGGCATGTGTGGCGGGTCCCGTAGCTCTTCCCGGTTCGAAAGTTATGGTTGTTTGAAGTTCGGGTCGAATCTACCATAAGATAATAGAATATGGTTCCATTTATGGGTGCGATCATACCAGCACTAATGCACCGGATCCCATCAGAACTCCGAAGTTAAGCGCGCTTGGGCAAGAGTAGTACTAGGATGGGTGACCCTCTGGGAATTCCTCGTGTTGCACCCACTTTTTTTGCTGTACAACGCTGCTGGATTCTTTTTTTACGCTCGATTTTTCGTTTTCTTAGGAATTCTGCACGGTGATCCTTGCACCTACGGTCTAAAGAAGCTTATTGAAAATAATATACCGTTACGGGAGTAATAAAGTAAATGACAAACGCACGTCGTACGGGGAAGAAATGCGATTTTACTAATTAGAAATTATCAAATTCCGCCTCTCAATACATTGGAGAATGTATTTTTAAGCCTAAGAAACACATCTAAATCGAAAATGACACAAGATATCAAAAGAAAAACGAAATATTATATAAATAAAGTGATATAAAAACCGAAAGTGCGTGAAAACGGAGTAATTTAGGCTCGGGACCAGTTATGTCATGGCGGAACGCGATGAGTTCGACACGAATCGCCGTTCCGCTTCCAGAAACATATTATAATAGGAATTCTGAGCATCGGGTCACACGATGGGCGCGAGAAGAGCTTCGCCGGCATGTGTGGTGGGTCCCGTAGCTCCTCCCGTTTCGAAAGTTATGACTGTTTGAAGTTCGGGTCAAATCTACCAAAAGAGAATAGAATATGGTTCCACTTATAAGTGCGATCATACCAGCACTAATGCACCAGATCTCATCAGAACTCCGAAGTTAAGCGCGTGTGGGCGAGAGTAGTACTAGGATGGGTGACCCCCTGGGAAGTCCTCGTGTTGCACACCCTTTTTTTGCCGTCCAACGCTGCTCGATTCTTTTTTTACGCTCGATTTTTTTGTTTTCTTAGGAATTATGCACGGTGATCCTTCCACCTACGGTCTAAAGAAGCTTATTGAAAATAATATACCGTTACAGTAGTAATAAAGTAAATGACAAACGCACGTCGTACGGGGAAGAAATGCGATTTTACTAATTAGAAATTATCAAATTCCGCCTCTCAATACATTAGAGAATGTATTTTTATGCCTAAGAAACACATCTAAATTGAAAATGACACAAGATATCAAAATAAAAACGAAATATTATATAAATAAAGTGATATAAAGGCCGAAAGTGCGTGAAAACGGGGGAATTTAGGCTCGGGACCAGTTATGTCATGGCGGAACGCTATGAGTTCGACACGAATCGCCGTTCCGCTTCCGGAAACATATTATAATAGGAATTCTGAGTATCGGGCACTACACCATATATGGGTTTCAGCAACACATGAAAAACTGTGTTCAAAAGTCCAAAAAGTGTTGCTGAAGGCAGAAAAACAAGCTATGGCTACACTTTGACCAAATTCGAAGGTGTTGCAAAAACAGCCGCAACCATAGGGGTCTAAGATAACACTTTTCTTGTTTTTGGTAACATGTTAAAAAAGTGTAGCAATAGACCCCTATGCCAACACTTTTATTGTCTGTAGCTACACTAGATTTTGTGTTCCTGTAGACTTAAGGCCACACTTTTATATTTTTAGTGACACAGAAATTTGTGTAGCCGTAGACCTATGCTAACACTCATGAGGTCTAATGTAACATTAAATTGTGAAACACTTTGGCATCTTTACCAACAACTTTAACACTATGGCTACACTTATATATGAACAGTTCTAACTTTTGCCAACACACTTTTAATCTTTGCCAACACAATTTTTATATTTTGCCAACAGAAAGAATTATAAATTATAGTCTATGGCTACATTTTTGCAGGTTTTTACCAACATTTTTCATGGTAAAAAGCAAAATGTTATATTGGAAAATAAATATTACCATAAAATAGTCAATACCATTAAAACACTCTCAACCATAACAACATCCAAAATACATGACTGCTAATATTCAATCCATAATAGCTAAGAACAAGTTACGATCGCAATCCATAAATATAACAAAACTACTTAAGTCACTTAGCTAGCATAATATAAAATGATTAGATCAGTCAAGGAGTGACATTATCACCGCCATAGGACTCCTCAACTTATTTCTGAGAGTCATCAATCTTTAAGTTCAAATCTGGATTCTTCTCGGCCAACACTTTCATCATTTCTCGAACTTTTTGGTCAAGTTTTTCATTCATCTCTTGTTGAAGTTGAGCCCTAATCTTAGCAGTTAGGTCCGCCACGTACAGATCAACAACTTGAACGGATGGTGATGCTGAAGACTTCGATTTTGGTTCCTTTTTCTGAATAAGTCTCCCAATTAGATAAGATGGTCGGTGTTCTTTGCCATCATGAATCAATTTATTAGCAGCCTCAACACCTTCAGTTTCAAGAGCTTTCATAACATCAGTCTGTAAATAAAAGTATCAAGTACTTCCCTCAAATATTTAACATAAACATAAAATACAAACAATAACAATATTGGAAAATTATCTTAATTTCTACTTCACAAGTCAACTACCCTATTAACAAAATAACAATATGCGGCACATCTAGAATTTCAGTAAAATTGTAAAACAATATATACCAACACCAAACATAAAAGCAATATATAAGTAGAATTGTACTCATCAACCATGGCCATTTAAGATATCAACCAAGGCCATCTAAATCTACAATAAATAGGACACCAATATATATGATCTATTGTATTTATATTTTACTACTTCCTATCTATTGTATTTACATATGCATTCTTAAACTGTGTTTATGAATTTTTGTTAAAAAAAAAAAGAAAAAATCTTAAAGAAATACCTGAATACCTTCCAAGAGTTTGCAGTGATTTTGCTTTGAGAATCCTGCATTCCAGCTTTTCTCCAACACTTCTCTATCCTATAGACACCATCATATCTGTATCCCTTCTCTGGTGCATATGAAGAACGCTCATCTTTCTCTGATCTGTTCAAAAGTTTAAGGGGGATCAAAATGAGTTTGTCAGAGTTGGTAACGGTATTGTACGGGGAGCTGCTGTCGACCAAGCTGGTACGGGGAAAGAAAAAAAAAACATGATACATGAAGCAAAATTAGCACTAATTCCCACATGGCTTGATGTTGGGAGTAATTCACCGCTTTTAAGTTTTACCCTATCAAATAGTACGAGTTAGCCCTGGGGACCCATGATTCATGAATAGGCTGAAGGCTGAAGCACAGGAACTCGGTGTTAGTGATTTGGGATTACAGAAGGGCTGTGACAAACAACTCGTCCGGACTGCCAACTTCAGTGAAACTGTGGCATTTGAAACACACCTCAAATACTTTGATGGCGAAGTTCAGATTCAGAGGCCCCAGATGTCACTGCTTTCTGATGTTTAATGAAGCTAGGTGGAGCGTATTGATCACATGCGACATAACTCCAGATAAGACACCTCAAGCAACTGGTGTTACACATTTGAGCAAGTTAGAAGAAATAGTGGCAATCCTGGCAACAAAAATCATGAAGCAAACTGAATAAAGGAATATTCTATGTGAAAAAACTCAAAATGGATGCATCATTGATAGCAACTATTTCGGACATTTGTTTCTTTAGTGCAGTTGAGCAATAGAAGAGACTTAAGCAACATCGCTCTAGTCTTTGCTAACAAAGAGAAACAAGAAAGTTCTTTTAACAATGAGTGAGGAGGACAAGTAGAAAGTCCTTAATACTTGACTACACGAACATGATAGCCTTTGTCACAACTAACACGCGAAGACTGATTTGGCCCCTCAAACTCCTGATTGAATGACTGCTCCTTGTTAGTGCGCCTATTTCCACTTAGATCTCATCCCCCACTGCCATACTCAAAAAATTAAGAAACGGTAACCCATGAAATCAGTCTTCAGCATACAAATTAGTCATGGAGAATACCATAGACAGGAGAAAAATACAAGTAACTTCGACAAGCAAACTCACAGCGTGCATCGACATTGACGGCCCATTGTCACTTTGAGAATGACGTCTCGGGAGCTCGGATCTTCTAACTATAGTGATTTTTATTCTTGAGATAACCGCAGCAACATCTATTCCTTCAAAAACACGAAGAGCACCTTCCACGTTTCCTTTTTGATACTCGAGTCGTCCCAATAAAGCTCTCGCTTCCTATAAGTTTAGATAATCATTTTATCTTTAAGTCGACACCTTAATATAACTGGTATGATCTTTCTATATGTATGATCATACATTAATTAAAACACCGTCCTTTGATGAATTCTACAATTGCATATATCCGGCATATAACGTAATCTTCAGAAAAGAATGATTTTCAGCTTCTAGGTTGAAACTCATTTTTCCACCTATGGAAATATTTGAAACCAGTACAAACAACATTTATTCAAGAAAGTTCGCTCGGACATTGTATGTAACACACACACACACACACACACACACACACACACACACATATATATATATATATATATATATATATATATATATATATATTCTGCCGGGCATTTTAAATTTTGACAATTAGCTAGCGCGATATACCAAAGAAAGAGTCACCAACCTCATAATTTAAATATCCACTCAATGACGGTCACGAAGGTGTGTGATCGACTACGTGCTCCGCACTTTTAACGTCGTAATATAATTTTCCATAATCTGCACCATCAAGATACCATATACCATCAAGATACCATATGAAGAAATAAACAAATGAATGTAAAACCATAAATATGATCAATGTTCCACTTTAAAAGGACACCGACAATCTCAGGAGGAAAATAATATATCCCCCAATTAACACGAGGATCAATGTAATTCTATGCACCAAAATTTCCTTTTAGACAATGTAACTAAAAGCAATCACTTTATGAAGCAATAAAAGATAATTTTTGAAGAATCTTATGTCCAAATAAGTCATCTGTACATTTAACAGTACAAAATGGTAATGACCAAGACAAAGTTATCTTACTTCTACTTTCTTAACATCTTTCTATGATATCAGAAAGTAAAAAAAAAAGGTTGAAGGCTTGTTGCAATAATCCATCATCATCATCAATTGCACCTTAGTCCCAACTACGTTGGGGTCAGTAGCATGAAAATTATAGTGTCGAACTGTCTAAAATTAGTTAATACTATAAATTCATTCAAAAAAAATGCCAAAGCTTGCCCTTCATGTCGCAACCTTAACACAAAGAAAAAAAAATATCTATCTAGCATAAAGAAAAAAATCAATGACTAGTCAAGCTAGAATAAGTGTATTGAAATTATTTGTATGACTCACCACGACAAGAGGCAAGGCCAGAAACATATGGAATATTCACAAGCCTAACAAGAATCCAAAAGCAAAAACCCGTTTTATATCCCTGAATCAAAGTGTAAATCCCATGCTACACTGATGCATGCTAAAATCCAAGGACCTTCATTAAATTGAAGGTCATAAGTGGAGTCCATCTAGCCAAAGTAATTTTTTTGTTAACTTCAGTTGAATTTAAAGCTAGCGTAAAATGAAAGCAGTCTGAACCACCAAAGTGTTTACAGTAAGAGGCAGAAACTATACAAAGTCTAATGCAAAAATAAATCTTATCTAGGTGAAGTTCGCAACATACTGCTGTCTTCTCAGCCACCAATTTTCGTTTTTTGCAGTTTCCCTTCCTTGTTCCAGTTGGTCTTATAAAGTAGCAGGAATACTCAAAGAAGTTTGAAGTGCCAGGGCGATCATGCTGCTCCAAATTCCCTGAAATACACGAAAATTAAGCTAACCACCCAAAATCCTTAAAGCTACGAAGAAACACATCATAGAGCTAAGAAGAAACAGTATCATTTACCGTAGCTCTGAGATTGCAGGACAACTGATATTCGCTTCAAGAAGGCGTCTTCTTTCACAATGGGTTACTTCGGATCCTACGGTGATAAGAGACGCATTATAGAAGGCAAATTAACATACATATTTCGAACACGATATCCTAAAAGTAGACATTAAATACCAAGTATAAACAATGACAATATATTTCGAACTCGATATCCTTTATCAACGTTTTCAAAATCCAAACGAGAAGATGTGCATCCACTATCCATGACTTTGGTCCTAAAACATAGAAAGTAACTAAAAATATGATTTTATAGCACAAAAGTCATTAATCCTTTTGATAAACTAGAGCACGGGGGATGAAGGGAGTCAACCATACCTGAATATCAAAGATAAACCTAACGAGGATTTGCGTTTCTTGCTCAAAATGCATAAATTCTTGAATATTGCATTTCACTCCTTCAAATTTCGGAGGCTTTGTGGAAGATTTGAAGTGTTGGATCGAAAGAAAGAAAAAAAGTTGCAGAGAAGATGGAGAAGTTGATAGCGGCGCGTCCGTATGATGGAGAAGATGATAGATTTAGGGTTGTTTTAATATATTAATAATTAATTTCAATTGGGCTATGATGAAATTCCAAAAATTTGCAGTAAAATGGCAGAAACTAATTAGACTTGTTCATCCCAAATCGAACCAGTACCGCCACTTACCTGCTAGCCGCGCCGCTTCATCCGCCGACCCCAGCGTCGCCGCCTTCCCTTCCCTCTCTTTTCATCCTCCCGTGGTCTGAGCGGTGTATTGTGTGTGTGTGTGCTGAATTTCTTTTTTGTGTGTGCGTGTTTTTGAGTGTGTGTAGTGTGTATGTGTTGATTCTTCTGTGTGTGTGTGTGATATCGGTATCGCAAGAAATAGAGATATCAAGAGAGAGAGACAGAGGCAGTCGGCGGTCAGTGAGAAATAGAGAGAGACGCGAGAGAGTTCTGAGATACCTAGTCTGAAATATACTTTTTGTATTTCTATTATTTCAGTCTAATTCTATATTCAGCCTCTTGCTGACAGTGAACCCAAAATTTTGAAACGTTTGAAAAAGAAAAAAGAAAATAAATATGTGGAACATTCACCTACAGACATCCGTTAAATCCGTTCAAGTCTCCAACATAGACTTTTAGAAGTTCACAGTAAAATTGCAATTCAATTGTGAGACTTGATTACTCAAATCTACTACGATAGAACCTCGATAAATTAATACAGTTGAAATCGTAAAAAAAATATTAATTTTAAATTTCAAAAAATATTAAAATAGTCTTGTTTTGATTGATTTAATTTAATAAAGTGCCCTCCTTAATTAATTTTATTTAGACTTAATTTCACTTAATTTTAATAAATTTTTGTTTTGAGGTAATCTGAAATGGGGCTTAATTTTCTTAAAGGAATGTTAATTTTTTTGAAATATGTGAAATATTAATTTGATTAAATGTGTTAATGTAATTTTATTATATTAATCATGGAATATGATCTTATTTAATTTAGTTAAGGATAAACTTGAAATTAATTGTGGAATGTTGATCTTATTTAATAAAATTTATTTTTTTATATTAAAGATCCGAACAATTTTTATATTTATATGAATTAGTTATTGAAAAGTATTGTATGGGCCAATGTATAATTTAAAAGAAATATATAGGTATAAATGAAAAGGTATAAAAAATTGTGTAAGAAAGAATATATCAGGAATATTCTTTTGGGTTTGAGTTTGGTGTAAATGGTTGGAGTAAAATTAATGTTTGATGGGACATATACCGTAAAATAGGTTTGGATTTAGTGTAAATGGTTGGAGTAAAATTACTGTTTGATGGGACATATACCGTAAAATAGGAAAGAGTTAAAACTACATAGTATGTGGCACACAAAGTTTGGCACACATGATGCCATCCCACTCGTTTGTCCTTTATCTCTTTGGATAAAGTGGTGAAAATAAAAAAAAATGATTAAAGTGGTAAAGTGATAAACGATAAAAGACTAAAAGTAATAGATGCATAACATATTTCGGATTCGGATATCCGAATTATCCGAATTTTTTGGAAAATACTATTCGAATCCGAATCCGAAAAAACGGATATTCGAATTTCAGATATCGGGTATCGGATATTTTTGAACACCCCTAGTAGAAAGTGTGTTTTAGAGAGAAAGTGTGTTTAGAGAGTTCATATTTTTACTTTAGAGAAAGTGTGTTGAGTGAGTATTGACTACTGTGAGTATGTTGACCCGCTAAAATTAAAAATAATTTATTTAGACCACCTAAAATATTTTAGCAAGTACACCTATTTATTTTAGTGTTTAGTTACACTTTTTTTAAATAGCAACGGCTACACCAAATTTTATGTTAGCTTAGATATTCAATTCAGTCTATGGTAACACTAATTTATATCAATAATAACATTAGAAAGATATGTAGCCTTAAATCAAATTTGACCAATTTTAAGGCATCTAAGGCTACACTTTTGCTTGTAGCATCAAAAAAAATGTTGTTGAAAGCCATATATGGTGTAGTGGGGTCACACGATGGGCGCGAGAAGAGCTTCGCCGGCATGTGTGATGGGTCTCGTAGCTCCTCCCGGTTCGAAAGTTATGGCTGTTTGAAGTTCGGGTCGAATCTTCCAAAAGAGAATAGAATATGGTTTCACTTATAAGTGCGATCATACCAGCACTAATGCACCGGATCTCATCAGAACTCCGAAGTTAAGCGCGCGTGGGCGAGAGTAGTACTAGGATGGGTGACCCCCTGAAAAGTCCTCATGTTGCACACCCTTTTTTTGCCGTCCAACGCTGCTCGATTCTTTTTTTATGCTCGATTTTTGCTTTCTTAGGAATTATGCACGGTGATCCTTCCACCTACGGTCTAAAGAAGCTTATTGAAAATAATATACCTTTAGGGGAGTAATAAAGTAAATGACAAACGCACGTCGTACGGGGAAGAAATGCGATTTTACTAATTAGAAATTATCAAATTCCGCCTCTCAATACATTAGAGAATGTATTTTTAAGCCTAAGAAACACATCTAAATTGAAAATGACACAAGATATCAAAATAAAAACGAAATATTATAATAAAGTAAATGACAAACGCACGTCGTACGGGGAAGTAATGCGATTTTACTAATTAAAAATTATCAAACGCCGGCATATGTGATGGGTCCCGTAGCTCCTCCCGGTTCGAAAGTTATGGCTGTTTGAAGTTCGGGTCGAATCTTCCAAAAGAGAATAGAATATGGTTTCACTTATAAGTGCGATCATAACAGCACTAATGCACCGGATCTCATCAGAACTCCGAAGTTAAGCGCGCGTGGGCGAGAGTAGTACTAGGATGGGTGACCCCCTGAAAAGTCCTCATGTTGCACACCCTTTTTTTGCCGTCCAACGCTGCTCGATTCTTTTTTTATGCTCGATTTTTTGTTTTCTTAGGAATTATGCACGGTGATCCTTCCACCTACGGTCTAAAGAAGCTTATTGAAAATAATATACCTTTAGGGGAGTAATAAAGTAAATGACAAACGCACGTCGTACGGGGAAGAAATGCGATTTTACTAATTAGAAATTATCAAATTCCGCCTCTCAATACATTAGAGAATGTATTTTTAAGCCTAAGAAACACATCTAAATTGAAAATGACACAAGATATCAAAATAAAAACGAAATATTATATAAATAAAGTGATATAAAGGCCGAAATTACGTGAAAACGGGGGAATTTAGGCTCAAAACTAGTTATGTCATGGCGGAACGCTATGAGTTCGACACGAATCGCAGTTCCGCTTCCGGAAACATATTATAATAGGAATTCTGAGCATCAGGTCACACGATGAGCGCGAGAAGAGCTTCGCCGGCATGTGTGGCGGGTCCCGTAGCTCCTCCTGGTTCGAAAGTTATGGCTGTTTGAAGTTCGGGTCGAATCTACCATAAGAGAATAGAATATGGTTCAACTTATAAGTGCGATCATACCAGCACTAATGCACCGGATCTCATCAGAACTCCGAAGTTAAGCGTGCTTGAGCGAGAGTAGTATTAGGATGGGTGACCCCCTGGGAATTCCTCGTGTTGCACCCCCTTTATTTGATGTACAACGTTGCTCGATTCTTTTTTTACGCTCGATTTTTCGTTTTCTTCGGAATTCTGCATGGTGATCCTTCCACCTACGGTCTAAAGAAGCTAATTGAAAATAATATACCGTTACGGGAGTAATAAAGTAAATGACAAACGCACGTCGTACGGGGAAGTAATGCGATTTTACTAATTAAAAATTATCAAATTCCGCCTCTCAATACATTGGAGAATGTATTTTTAAGCCTAAGAAACACATCTAAATTGAAAATGACACAAGATATCAAAATAAAAACTAAATATTATATAAATAAAGTGATATAAAGGCCGAAAGTGCGTGAAAACGGGGGAATTTAGGCTCGGGACGAGTTATGTCATGGCGGAACGCTATGAGTTCGACACGAATCGCCGTTCCGCTTCCGGAAACATATTATAATATGAATTCTGAGCATCGGGTCACACGATGGGCGCGAGAAGAGCTTCGCCGGCATGTGTGGCGGGTCCCGTAGCTCCTCCCAGTTCGAAAGTTATGGCTGTTTGAATTTCGGGTCGAATCTACCATAAGATAATAGAATATGGTTCCATTTATGGGTGCGATCATACCAGCACTAATGCACCAGATCCCATCAGAACTACGAAGTGAAGCGCGCTTGGGCGAGAGTAGTACTAGGATGGGTGACCCCCTCGGAAGTCCTCGTGTTGCACACCCTTTTTTTGTTGTCCAATGCTGCTGGATTCTTTTTTTACGCTCGATTTTTCGTTTTCTTAGGAATTCTGCACGGTGATCCTTCCTCCCACGGTCTACAGAAGCTAATTGAAAATGATATACCGTCACGGGAGTAATAAAGTAAATGACAAACGCTCGTCGTACGGGAAAGAAATGCGATTTTACTAATTAGAAATTATCAAATTCCGCCTCTCAATACATTGGAGAATGTATTTTTAAGCCTAAGAAACACATCTAAATCGAAAATGACACAAGATATCAAAAGAAAAACGAAATATTATATAAATAAAGTGATATAAAAACCGAAAGTGCGTGAAAACGGAGTAATTTAGGCTCGGGACCAGTTATGTCATGGCGGAACGCGATGAGTTCGACACGAATCGCCGTTCCGCTTCCAGAAACATATTATAATAGGAATTCTGAGCATCGGGACACACGATGGGCGCGAGAAGAGCTTCGCCGGCATGTGTGGTGGGTCCCGTAGCTCCTCCCGGTTCGAAAGTTATGGCTGTTTGAAGTTCGGGTCGAATCTACCAAAAGAGAATAGAATATGGTTCAACTTATAAGTGCGATCATACCAGCACTAATGCACCGGATCTCATCAGAACTCCGAAGTTAAGCATGCTTGGGCAAGAGTAGTACTAGGATGGGTGACCCCCTGGGAAGTCCTCATGTTGCACACCCATTTTTTGCCGTCCAACGCTGCTCGATTATTTTTTTACGCTCGGTTTTTTTTTCTTAGGAATTATGCACGGTGATCCTTCCACCTACGGTCTAAAGAAGCTTATTGAAAATAATATACCATTACGGGAGTAATAAAGTAAATGACAAACGCACGTCGTACGGGGAAGAAATGCGATTTTACTAATTAGAAATTATCAAATTCCGCCTCTCAATACATTAGAGAATGTATTTTTAAGCCTAAGAAACACATCTAAATTGAAAATGACACAAGATATCAAAATAAAAACGAAATATTATATAAATAAAGTGATATAAAGGCCGAAAGTGCGTGAAAACGGGGGAATTTAGGCTCGGGACCAGTTATGTCATGGCGGAACGCCATGAGTTCGACACGAATCGCCGTTCCGCTTCCAGAAACATATTATAATAGGTATTCTGAGCATCGGGTCACACGATGGGTGCGAGAAGAGCTTCGCCGGCATGTGTGGCGGGTCCCGTAGCTCCTCCCGGTTCGAAAGTTATGGTTGTTTGAAGTTCGGGTCGAATCTACCATAAGATAATAGAATATGGTTCCATTTATGGGTGCGATCATACCAGCACTAATGCACCGGATCCCATCAGAACTCCGAAGTTAAGCGCGCTTGGGCAAGAGTAGTACTAGGATGGGTGACCCTCTGGGAATTCCTCGTGTTGCACCCATTTTTTTTGCTGTACAACGCTGCTGGATTCTTTTTTTACGCTCGATTTTTCGTTTTCTTAGGAATTCTGCACGATGATCCTTGCACCTATGGTCTAAAGAAGCTTATTGAAAATAATATACCGTTACGGGAGTAATAAAGTAAATGACAAACGCACGTCGTACGAGGAAGAAATGCGATTTTACTAATTAGAAATTATCAAATTCCGCCTCTCAATACATTGGAGAATGTATTTTTAAGCCTAAGAAACACATCTATATCGAAAATGACACAAGATATCAAAAGAAAAACGAAATATTATATAAATAAAGTGATATAAAAACCGAAACTGCGTGAAAACGGAGTAATTTAGGCTCGGGACCAGTTATGTCATGGCGGAACGCGATGAGTTCGACACGAATCGCCGTTCCGCTTCCAGAAACATATTATAATAGGAATTCTGAGCATCGGGTCACACGATGGGCGCGAGAAGAGCTTCGCCGGCATATGTGGTGGGTCCCGTAGCTCCTCCCGTTTCGAAAGTTATGACTGTTTGAAGTTCAGGTCAAATCTACCAAAAGAGAATAGAATATGGTTCCACTTATAAGTGCGATCATACCAGCACTAATGCACCAGATCTCATCAGAACTCAGAAGTTAAGCGCGCGTGGGCGAGAGTAGTACTAGGATGGGTGACCCCCTCGGAAGTCCTCGTGTTGCACACCCTTTTTTTGCCGTCCAACGCTGATCGATTCTTTTTTTACGCTCGATTTTTTTTGTTTTCTTAGGAATTATGCACGGTGATCCTTCCACCTATGGTCTAAAGAAGCTTATTGAAAATAATATACCGTTACGGGAGTAATAAAATAAATGACAAACGCACGTCGTACGAGGAAGAAATGCGATTTTACTAATTAGAAATTACCAAATTCCGCCTCTCAATACATTGGAGAATGTATTTTTAAGCCTAAGAAACACATCTAAATCCAAAATGACACAAGATATCAAAAGAAAAACGAAATATTATATAAATAAAGTGATATAAAAACCGAAAGTGCGTGAAAACGGAGTAATTTAGGCTCGGGACCAGTTATGTCATGGCGGAACGCTATGAGTTCGACACGAATCGCCGTTACGCTTCCGGAAACATATTATAATAGGAATTCTGAGTATCGGGTCACACGATGGGCGCGAGAAGAGCTTCGCCGGCATGTGTGATGGGTCCCGTAGCTCCTCCCGGTTCGAAAGTTATGGCTGTTTGAAGTTCGGGTCGAATCTTCCAAAAGAGAATAGAATATGGTTTCACTTATAAGTGCGATCATACCAGCACTAATGCACCGGATCTCATCAGAACTCCGAAGATAAGCGCGCGTGGGCGAGAGTAGTACTAGGATGGGTGACCCCCTGAAAAGTCCTCGTGTTGCACACCTTTTTTTTGCCGTCCAACGCTGCTCGATTCTTTTTTTATGCTCGATTTTTTGTTTTCTTAGGAATTATGCACGGTGATCCTTCCACCTACGGTCTAAAGAAGCTTATTGAAAATAATATACCATTACGGGAGTAGTAAAGTAAATGACAAACGCACGTCGTACGGGGAAGAAATGCGATTTTACTAATTAGAAATTATCAAATTCCGCCTCTCAATACATTAGAGAATGTATTTTTAAGCCTAAGAAACACATGTAAATTGAAAATGACACAAGATATCAAAATAAAAACGAAATATTATATAAATAAAGTGATATAAAGGCCGAAATTACGTGAAAACGGGGGAATTTAGGCTCAAAACCAGTTATGTCATGGCGAAACGCTATGAGTTCGACACGAATCGCCGTTCCGCTTCCGGAAACATATTATAATAGGAATTCTGAGCATCAGGTCACACGATGAGCGCGAGAAGAGCTTCGCCGGCATGTGTGGCGGGTCCCGTAGCTCCTCCCGGTTCGAAAGTTATGGCTGTTTGAAGTTCGGGTCGAATCTACCATAAGAGAATAGAATATGGTTCAACTTATAAGTGCGATCATACCAGCACTAATGCACCGGATCTCATCAGAACTTCGAAGTTAAGCGTGCTTGGGCGAGAGTAGTATTAGGATGGGTGACCCCCTGGGAATTCCTCGTGTTGCACCCCCTTTATTTGATGTACAACGTTGCTCGATTCTTTTTTTACGCTCGATTTTTCGTTTTTTTAGGAATTCTGCATGGTGATCCTTCCACCTACGGTCTAAAGAACCTATATTAAAATAATATACCGTTACGGGAGTAATAAACTAAATGACAAACGCACGTCAAATGCGGGAAGAAATGCAATTTTACTAACTAGAAATTATCAAATTCCGCCTCTCAATACATTGGAGAATGTATTTTTAAGCCTAAGAAACACATCTAAATTGAAAATGACACAAGATATCAAAATAAAACGAAATATTATATAAATAAAGTGATATAAAGGCCGAAAGTGCGTGAAAACGGGGGATTTAGGCTCGGGACGAGTTATGTCATGGCGAACGCTATGAGTTCGACACGAATCGCCGTTCCTCCGAAACATATTATAATATGAATTTCGAGCATCGGGTCACACGATGGGCGCGAGAAGAGCTTCGCGGCATGTGTGGCGGGTCCCGTAGCTCCTCCCGATTCGAAAGTTATGGCCATTTGAATTTGGTCGAATCTACCATAAGATAATAGAATATGGTTCCATTTATGGGTGCGATCATACCAGCACTAATGCACCAGATCCCATCAGAACTACGAAGTGAAGCGCGCTTGGGCGAGAGTAGTACTAGGATGGGTGACCCCCTGGGAAGTCCTCGTGTTGCACACCCTTTTTTTGTCGTCCAATGTTGCTGGATTATTTTTTTACGCTCGATTTTTCGTTTTCTTAGGAATTCTGCACGGTGATCCTTCAAACAGCCATAACTCATAGCGTTCCGCCATGACATAACTGGTCCCGAGCCTAAATTTCCCCGTTTTCACGCACTTTCGGCCTTTATATCACTTTATTTATATAATATTTCGTTTTTATTTTGATATCTTGTGTCATTTTCAATTTAGATGTGTTTCTTAGGCTTAAAAATACATTCTCTAATGTATTGAGAGGCGGAATTTGATAATTTCAAATTAGTAAAATCGCATTTCTTCCCCGTACGACGTGCGTTTGTCATTTACTTTATTACTCCCGTAACGGTATATTATTTTCAATAAGCTTCTTTAGACCGTAGGTGGAAGGATCACCGTGCATAATTCCTAAGAAAACAAAAAATCGAGCATAAAAAAAGAATCGAGCAGCGTTGGACGGCAAAAAAAGGGTGTGCAACACGGGGACTTCCCAGGGGGTCACCCATCCTAGTACTACTCTCGCCCACGCGCGCTTAACTTCGGAGTTCTGATGAGATCCGGTGCATTAGTGCTGGTATGATCGCACTTATAAGTTGAACCATATTCTATTCTCTTTTGGTAGATTCGACCCGAACTTCAAACAGCCACAACTTTCGAACCAGGAGGAGCTACGGGACCCACCACACATGCCGGCGAAGCTCTTCTCGCGCCCATCGTGTGTCCCGATGCTCAGAATTCCTATTATAATATGTTTCCGGAAGCGGAACGGCGATTCGTGTCGAACTCATCGCGTTCCGCCATGACATAACTGGTCCCGAGCCTAAATTACTCCGTTTTCACGCACTTTCAGTCTTTATATCACTTTATTTATATAATATTTCGTTTTTCTTTTGATATCTTGTGTCAATTTCGATTTAGATGTGTTTCTTAGGCTTAAAAATACATTCTCCAATGTATTGAGAGGCGGAATTTGATAATTTCTAATTAGTAAAATCGCATTTCTTCCCCGTACGACGAGCGTTTGTCATTTACTTTATTACTCCTGTGACGGTATGTCATTTTCAATTAGCTTCTGTAGACCGTGGGAAGAAGGATCACTGTGCAGAATTCCTAAGAAAACGAAAAATCGAGCGTAAAAAAAGAATCCAGCAGCATTGGACGGCAAAAAAAGGGGCTGCAACACGAGGACTTCCTAGGGGGTTACCCATCCTAATACTACTCTCGCCCAAGCACGCTTAACTTCGGAGTTCTGATGAGATCCGGTGCATTAGTGCTGGTATGATCGCACTTATAAGTTGAACCATATTCTATTCTCTTATGGTAGATTCGACCCGAACTTCAAACAGCCATAACTTTCGAACCGGGAGGAGCTACGGGACCCGCCACACATGCCAGCGAAGCTCTTCTCGCGCTCATCGTGTGACCTGATGCTCAGAATTCCTATTATAATATGTTTCAAGCGAACGGCGATTCGTGTCGAACTCATAGCGTTCCGCCATGACATAACTGGTTTTGAGCCTAAATTCCCCCGTTTTCACGTAATTTCGGCCTTTATATCACTTTATTTATATAATATTTCGTTTTTATTTTGATATCTTGTGTCATTTTAAATTTAGATGTGTTTCTTAGGCTTAAAAATACATTCTCTAATATATTGAGAGGCGGAATTTGATAATTTCTAATTAGTAAAATCGCATTTCTTCCCCGTACGACGTGCGTTTGTCATTTACTTTATTACTCCTATGACGGTATATCATTTTCAATTAGCTTCTGTAGACCGTGGGAGGAAGGATCACTGTGCAGAATTCCTAAGAAAACGAAAAATCGAGCGTAAAAAAAGAATCCAACAGCATTGGACGGCAAAAAAAGGGGCTGCAACACGAGGACTTCCTAGGGGGTCACCCATCTTAGTACTACTCTCGCCCAAGCGCGCTTTACTTCGGAGTTCTGATGGGATCTGGTGCATTAGTGCTGGTATGATCGCACCCATAAATGTAACCATATTCTATTATCTTATGGTAGATTCGACCTGAACTTCAAACAGCCATAACTTTCGAACCGGGAGGAGCTACGGGACCCGCCACACATGCCGGCGAAGCTCTTCTCGCGCTCATCGTGTGACCCGATGGTCAGAATTCCTATTATAATATGCTTCGAAGCGGGCAGGCGGTCGTGTCGAACTCATATTGTTCCGCCATGACATAACTGGTTTTGAGCCTAAATTCCCCCGTTTTCACGCACTTTCGGCCTTCATATCACTTTATTTATATAATATTTCATTTTTATTTTGATATCTTGTGTCATTTTCAATTTAGATGTGTTTCTTAGGTTTAAAAATACATTCTCTAATGTATTGAGAGGCGGAATTTGATAATTTCTAATTAGTAAAATCGCATTTCTTCCCGTCTGACGTGCGTTTGTCATTTACTTTACTACTCCCGTAACGGTATATCATTTTCAATAAGCTTCTTTAGACCGTGGGTGGAAGGATCACCGTGCGAAATTCCTAAGAAAACGAAAAATCGGCGTAAAAAGAATCGGCAGTTGGACGACAAAAAAAGCGGGTGCAACACGAGGACATCTCAGGGGGTCACCCATCCTAGTACTACTCTCGCCCAAGTGCGCTTAACTCGGAGTTCGATGGGATCCGTGCATTAGTCTGGTATGATCGCACTTATAAGTGGAACCATATTCTAATCTCTTTTGGTAGATTCGACCGAACTTCAAACAGCCATAACTTTCGAGCAGGAGGAGCTACGGGACCCACCACACATGCCGGCTCTTCGCGCCCATCGTGTGACCCGATGCTCAGAACTCCTATTATAATATGTTTCGGAAAGCGGAACGGCGATTCGTGTCGAACTCATCGCGTTCCGCCATGACATAATTGGTCCCGAGCCTAAATTTCCCCGTTTTCACGCACTTTCGGCCTTTATATCACTTTATTTATATAATATTTCGTTTTTAGTTTGATATCTTGTGTCATTTTCAATTTAGATGTGTTTCTTAGGCTTAAAAATACATTCTCTAATGTATTGAGAGGCGTAATTTGATAATTTCTAATTAGTAAAATCGCATTTCTTCCCCGTACGACGTGCGTTTGTCATTTACTTTATTACTCCCGTAACGGTATATTATTTTCAATAAGCTTCTTTAGACCGTAGGTGGAAGGATCACCGTGCATAATTCCTAAGAAAACATAAAATCGAGCGTAAAAAAAGAATCGAGCAGCGTTGGACGGCAAAAAAAGGGTGTGCAACACGAGGACTTCCCAGGGGGTCACCCATCCTAGTACTACTCTCGCCCACGCGCGCTTAACTTCGGAGTTCTGATGAGATCCGGTGCATTAGTGCTGGTATGATCGCACCCATAAATGTAACCATATTATATTCTCTTTTGGTAGATTCGACCCGAACTTCAAACAGACATAACTTTCGAACCGGGAGGAGCTACGGGACCCACCACACATGACGGAGAAGCTCTTCTCGCGCCCATCGTGTGACCCGATGCTCAGAATACCTATTATAATATGTTTTTGGAAGCGGAACGGTGATTCGTGTCGAACTCATGGCGTTCCGCCATGACATAACTGGTCGCGAGCCTAAATTCCCCCGTTTTCACGCACTTTCGGCCTTTATATCACTTTATTTATATAATATTTCGTTTTTATTTTGATATCTTGTGTCATTTTCAATTTAGATGTGTTTCTTAGGCTTAAAAATACATTCTCTAATGTATTGAGAGGCGGAATTTGATAATTTTTAATTAGTAAAATCGCATTTCTTCCCGTCTGACGTGCGTTTGTCATTTACTTTATTACTCCCGTAACAGTATATTATTTTCAGTAAGCTTCTTTAGACCGTAGGTGGAAGGATCACCGTGCATAATTCCTAAGAAAACAAAAAAATCGAGCGTAAAAAAAGAATCGAGCGGCGTTGGACGGCAAAAAATCAGTGTACAACACGAGGACTTCCCAGGGGGTCACCCATCCTAATACTACTCTCGCCCAAGCACGCTTAACTTCGGAGTTCTGATGAGATCCGGTGCATTAGTGCTGGTATGATCGCACTTATAAGTTAAACCATATTCTATTCTCTTATGGTAGATTCGACCCGAACTTCAAACAGCCATAACTTTCGAACCGGGAGGAGCTACGGGACCCGCCACACATGCCAGCGAAGCTCTTCTCGCGCTCATCGTGTGACCTGATGCTCAGAATTCCTATTATAATATGTTTCCGGAAGCGGAACGGCGATTCGTGTCGAACTCATAGCGTTCCGCCATGACATAACTGGTTTTGAGCCTAAATTCCCCCGTTTTCACGTAATTTCGGCCTTTATATCACTTTATTTATATAATATTTCGTTTTTATTTTGATATCTTGTGTCATTTTAAATTTAGATGTGTTTCTTAGGCTTAAAAATACATTCTCTAATATATTGAGAGGCGGAATTTGATAATTTCTAATTAGTAAAATCGCATTTCTTCCCCGTACGACGTGCGTTTGTCATTTACTTTATTACTCCTATGACGGTATATCATTTTCAATTAGCTTCTGTAGACCGTGGGAGGAAGGATCACTGTGCAGAATTCCTAAGAAAACGAAAAATCGAGCGTAAAAAAAGAATCCAGCAGCATTGGACGGCAAAAAAAGGGGCTGCAACACGAGGACTTCCTAGGGGGTCACCCATCTTAGTACTACTCTCGCCCAAGCGCGCTTAACTTCGGAGTTCTGATGGGATCTGGTGCATTAGTGCTGGTATGATCGCACCCATAAATGTAACCATATTCTATTATCTTATGGTAGATTCGACCTGAACTTCAAACAGCCATAACTTTCGAACCGGGAGGAGCTACGGGACCCGCCACACATGCCGGCGAAGCTCTTCTCGCGCTCATCGTGTGACCCGATGGTCAGAATTCCTATTATAATATGTTTCCGGAAGCGGAACGGCGATTCGTGTCGAACTCATATTGTTCCGCCATGACATAACTGGTTTTGAGCCTAAATTCCCCCGTTTTCACGCACTTTCGGCCTTCATATCACTTTATTTATATAATATTTCGTTTTTATTTTGATATCTTGTGTCATTTTCAATTTAGATGTGTTTCTTAGGTTTAAAAATACATTCTCTAATGTATTGAGAGGCGGAATTTGATAATTTCTAATTAGTAAAATCGCATTTCTTCCCCGTACGACGTGCGTTTGTCATTTACTTTACTACTCCCGTAACGGTATATCATTTTCAATAAGCTTCTTTAGACCGTGGGTGGAAGGATCACCGTGCAGAATTCCTAAGAAAACGAAAAATCGAGCGTAAAAAAAGAATCCAGCAGTGCTGGACGACAAAAAAAACGGGGTGCAACACGAGGACATCTCACGGGGTCACCCATCCTAGTACTACTCTCGCCCAAGTGCGCTTAACTTCGGAGTTCTGATGGGATCCGGTGCATTAGTGCTGGTATGATCGCACTTATAAGTGGAACCATATTCTAATCTCTTTTGGTAGATTCGACCCGAACTTCAAACAGCCACAACTTTCGAACCAGGAGGAGCTACGGGACCCACCACACATGCCGGCGAAGCTCTTCTCGCGCCCATCGTGTGTCCCGATGCTCAGAATTCCTATTATAATATGTTTCCGGAAGCGGAACGGCGATTCGTGTCGAACTCATCGCGTTCCGCCATGACATAACTGGTCCCGAGCCTAAATTACTCCGTTTTCACGCACTTTCAGTCTTTATATCACTTTATTTATATAATATTTCGTTTTTCTTTTGATATCTTGTGTCAATTTCGATTTAGATGTGTTTCTTAGGCTTAAAAATACATTCTCCAATGTATTGAGAGGCGGAATTTGATAATTTCTAATTAGTAAAATCGCATTTCTTCCCCGTACGACGAGCGTTTGTCATTTACTTTATTACTCCTGTGACGGTATATCATTTTCAATTAGCTTCTGTAGACCGTGGGAAGAAGGATCACTGTGCAGAATTCCTAAGAAAACGAAAAATGGAGCGTAAAAAAAGAATCCAGCAGCATTGGACGGCAAAAAAAGGGGCTGCAACACGAGGACTTCCCAGGGGGTCACCCATCCTAATACTACTCTCGCCCAAGCACGCTTAACTTCGGAGTTCTGATGAGATCCGGTGCATTAGTGCTGGTATGATCGCACTTATAAGTTGAACCATATTCTATTCTCTTATGGTAGATTCGACCCGAACTTCAAACAGCCATAACTTTCGAACCGGGAGGAGCTACGGGACCCGCCACACATGCCAGCGAAGCTCTTCTCGCGCTCATCGTGTGACCTGATGCTCAGAATTCCTATTATAATATGTTTCCGGAAGCGGAACGGCGATTCGTGTCGAACTCATAGCGTTCCGCCATGACATAACTGGTTTTGAGCCTAAATTCCCCCGTTTTCACGTAATTTCGGCCTTTATATCACTTTATTTATATAATATTTCGTTTTTATTTTGATATCTTGTGTCATTTTAAATTTAGATGTGTTTCTTAGGCTTAAAAATACATTCTCTAATATATTGAGAGGCGGAATTTGATAATTTCTAATTAGTAAAATCGAATTTCTTCCGTCTGACGTGCGTTTGTCATTTACTTTATTACTCCTATGACGGTATATCATTTTCAATTAGCTTCTGTAGACCGTGGGAGGAAGGATCACTGTGCAGAATTCCTAAGAAAACGAAAAATCGAGCGTAAAAAAAGAATCCAACAGCATTGGACGGCAAAAAAAGGGGCTGCAACACGAGGACTTCCTAGGGGGTCACCCATCTTAGTACTACTCTCGCCCAAGCGCGCTTTACTTCGGAGTTCTGATGGGATCTGGTGCATTAGTGCTGGTATGATCGCACCCATAAATGTAACCATATTCTATTATCTTATGGTAGATTCGACCTGAACTTCAAACAGCCATAACTTTCGAACCGGGAGGAGCTACGGGACCCGCCACACATGCCGGCGAAGCTCTTCTCGCGCTCATCGTGTGACCCGATGGTCAGAATTCCTATTATAATATGTTTCCGGAAGCGGAACGGCGATTCGTGTCGAAC
Source organism: Orobanche coerulescens (assembly GCA_033398695.1). Taxonomy (NCBI): domain Eukaryota; kingdom Viridiplantae; phylum Streptophyta; class Magnoliopsida; order Lamiales; family Orobanchaceae; genus Orobanche; species Orobanche coerulescens. The sequence goes on from JAWKAU010000021.1 coordinate 627,067, forward strand.
TCATATTGTTCCGCCATGACATAACTGGTTTTGAGCCTAAATTCCCCCGTTTTCACGCACTTTCGGCCTTCATATCACTTTATTTATATAATATTTCGTTTTTATTTTGATATCTTGTGTCATTTTCAATTTAGATGTGTTTCTTAGGTTTAAAAATACATTCTCTAATGTATTGAGAGGCGGAATTTGATAATTTCTAATTAGTAAAATCGCATTTCTTCCCCGTACGACGTGCGTTTGTCATTTACTTTACTACTCCCGTAACGGTATATCATTTTCAATAAGCTTCTTTAGACCGTGGGTGGAAGGATCACCGTGCAGAATTCCTAAGAAAACGAAAAATCGAGCGTAAAAAAAGAATCCAGCAGTGCTGGACGGCAAAAAAAACGGGGTGCAACACGAGGACATCTCAGGGGGTCACCCATCCTAGTACTACTCTCGCCCAAGTGCGCTTAACTTCGGAGTTCTGATGGGATCCGGTGCATTAGTGCTGGTATGATCGCACTTATAAGTGGAACCATATTCTAATCTCTTTTGGTAGATTCGACCCGAACTTCAAACAGCCATAACTTTCGAACCGGGAGGAGCTACGGGACCCACCACACATGCCGGCGAAGCTCTTCTCGCGCCCATCGTGTGACCCGATGCTCAGAACTCCTATTATAATATGTTTCGGAAAGCGGAACGGCGATTCGTGTCGAACTCATCGCGTTCCGCCATGACATAATTGGTCCCGAGCCTAAATTTCCCCGTTTTCACGCACTTTCGGCCTTTATATCACTTTATTTATATAATATTTCGTTTTTAGTTTGATATCTTGTGTCATTTTCAATTTAGATGTGTTTCTTAGGCTTAAAAATACATTCTCTAATGTATTGAGAGGCGTAATTTGATAATTTCTAATTAGTAAAATCGCATTTCTTCCCCGTACGACGTGCGTTTGTCATTTACTTTATTACTCCCGTAACGGTATATTATTTTCAATAAGCTTCTTTAGACCGTAGGTGGAAGGATCACCGTGCATAATTCCTAAGAAAACATAAAATCGAGCGTAAAAAAGAATCGGCGGCGTTGGACGGCAAAAAAGGGTGTGCAACACGAGGACTTCCTGGGGTCACCCATCCTAGTACTACTCGCCCACGCGCGCTTAACCGGAGTTACGATGAGATCCGGTGCATTAGTCTGGTATGATCGCACCCATAAATGTAACCATATTATATTCTCTTTTGGTAGATTCGACCGAACTTCAAACAGAGACATAACTTTGAACGGGAGGAGCTACTGGACCCACCACACATGACGGCGAAGCTCTTCTCGCGCCCATCGTGTGACCCGATGCTCGTAATACCTATTATAATATGTTTTTGGAAGCGGAACGGTGATTCGTGTCGAACTCATGGCGTTCCGCCATGACATAACTGGTCGCGAGCCTAAATTCCCCCGTTTTCACGCACTTTCGGCCTTTATATCACTTTATTTATATAATATTTCGTTTTTATTTTGATATCTTGTGTCATTTTCAATTTAGATGTGTTTCTTAGGCTTAAAAATACATTCTCTAATGTATTGAGAGGCGGAATTTGATAATTTTTAATTAGTAAAATCGCATTTCTTCCCCGTACGACGTGCGTTTGTCATTTACTTTATTACTCCCGTAACAGTATATTATTTTCAGTAAGCTTCTTTAGACCGTAGGTGGAAGGATCACCGTGCATAATTCCTAAGAAAACAAAAAAATCGAGCGTAAAAAAAGAATCGAGCGGCGTTGGACGGCAAAAAATCAGTGTACAACACGAGGACTTCCCAGGGGGTCACCCATCCTAATACTACTCTCGCCCAAGCACGCTTAACTTCGGAGTTCTGATGAGATCCGGTGCATTAGTGCTGGTATGATCGCACTTATAAGTTAAACCATATTCTATTCTCTTATGGTAGATTCGACCCGAACTTCAAACAGCCATAACTTTCGAACCGGGAGGAGCTACGGGACCCGCCACACATGCCAGCGAAGCTCTTCTCGCGCTCATCGTGTGACCTGATGCTCAGAATTCCTATTATAATATGTTTCCGGAAGCGGAACGGCGATTCGTGTCGAACTCATAGCGTTCCGCCATGACATAACTGGTTTTGAGCCTAAATTCCCCCGTTTTCACGTAATTTCGGCCTTTATATCACTTTATTTATATAATATTTCGTTTTTATTTTGATATCTTGTGTCATTTTAAATTTAGATGTGTTTCTTAGGCTTAAAAATACATTCTCTAATATATTGAGAGGCGGAATTTGATAATTTCTAATTAGTAAAATCGCATTTCTTCCCCGTACGACGTGCGTTTGTCATTTACTTTATTACTCCTATGACGGTATATCATTTTCAATTAGCTTCTGTAGACCGTGGGAGGAAGGATCACTGTGCAGAATTCCTAAGAAAACGAAAAATCGAGCGTAAAAAAAGAATCCAGCAGCATTGGACGGCAAAAAAAGGGGCTGCAACACGAGGACTTCCTAGGGGGTCACCCATCTTAGTACTACTCTCGCCCAAGCGCGCTTAACTTCGGAGTTCTGATGGGATCTGGTGCATTAGTGCTGGTATGATCGCACCCATAAATGTAACCATATTCTATTATCTTATGGTAGATTCGACCTGAACTTCAAACAGCCATAACTTTCGAACCGGGAGGAGCTACGGGACCCGCCACACATGCCGGCGAAGCTCTTCTCGCGCTCATCGTGTGACCCGATGGTCAGAATTCCTATTATAATATGTTTCCGGAAGCGGAACGGCGATTCGTGTCGAACTCATATTGTTCCGCCATGACATAACTGGTTTTGAGCCTAAATTCCCCCGTTTTCACGCACTTTCGGCCTTCATATCACTTTATTTATATAATATTTCGTTTTTATTTTGATATCTTGTGTCATTTTCAATTTAGATGTGTTTCTTAGGTTTAAAAATACATTCTCTAATGTATTGAGAGGCGGAATTTGATAATTTCTAATTAGTAAAATCGCATTTCTTTCCCGTCTGACGTGCGTTTGTCATTTACTTTACTACTCCCGTAACGGTATATCACTTTCAATAAGCTTCTTTAGACCGTGGGAGGAAGGAACACCTTGCAGAATTCCTAAGAAAACGAAAAAAAGAGCGAAAAAAAATAATCCAGCAGTGCAGGACGACAAAAAAAACGGGGAGCAACACGAGGACATCTCACGTGGTCACCCATCATAGTACTACTCTAGCCCAAGTGCGCTTAACTTCGGAGTTCTGATGGGATCCGGTGCAATAGTGCTGGTATGATCGCACTTATAAGTGGAACCATATTCTAATCTCTTTTGGTAGATTCGACCCGAACTTCAAACAGCCATAACTTTCGAACCGGGAGGAGCTACGGGACCCACCACACATGCCGTGAGCTCTTCGCGCCCATCGTGTGACCCGATGCTCGAACTCCTATTATAATATGTTTCGGAAAGCGTAACGGCGATTCGTGTCGAACTCATCGCGTTCCGCCATGACATAATTGGTCCCGAGCCTAAATTTCCCGTTTTCACGCACTTTCGGCCTTTATATCACTTTATTTATATAATATTTCGTTTTTAGTTTGATATCTTGTGTCATTTTCAATTTAGATGTGTTTCTTAGGCTTAAAAATACATTCTCTAATGTATTGAGAGGCGTAATTTGATAATTTCTAATTAGTAAAATCGCATTTCTTCCGTCTGACGTGCGTTTGTCATTTACTTTATTACTCCCGTAACGGTATATTATTTTCAATAAGCTTCTTTAGACCGTAGGTGGAAGGATCACCGTGCATAATTCCTAAGAAAACATAAAATCGAGCGTAAAAAAGAATCGAGCGGCGTTGGACGGCAAAAAAGGGTGTGCAACACGAGGACTTCAGGGGGTCACCCATCCTAGTACTACTCTCGCCCACGCGCGCTTAACCGGAGTTACGATGAGATCCGGTGCATTAGTGCTGGTATGATCGCACCCATAAATGTAACCATATTATATTCTCTTTTGGTAGATTCGACCCGAACTTCAAACAGACATAACTTTCGAACCGGGAGGAGCTACGGGACCCACCACACATGACGGAGAAGCTCTTCTCGCGCCCATCGTGTGACCCGATGCTCAGAATACCTATTATAATATGTTTTTGGAAGCGGAACGGTGATTCGTGTCGAACTCATGGCGTTCCGCCATGACATAACTGGCCGCGAGCCTAAATTCCCCCGTTTTCACGCACTTTCGGCCTTTATATCACTTTATTTATATAATATTTCGTTTTTATTTTGATATCTTGTGTCATTTTCAATTTAGATGTGTTTCTTAGGCTTAAAAATACATTCTCTAATGTATTGAGAGGCGGAATTTGATAATTTTTAATTAGTAAAATCGCATTTCTTCCCCGTACGACGTGCGTTTGTCATTTACTTTATTACTCCCGTAACAGTATATTATTTTCAGTAAGCTTCTTTAGACCGTAGGTGGAAGGATCACCGTGCATAATTCCTAAGAAAACAAAAAAATCGAGCGTAAAAAAAGAATCGAGCGGCGTTGGACGGCAAAAAATCAGTGTACAACACGAGGACTTCCCAGGGGGTCACCCATCCTAATACTACTCTCGCCCAAGCATGCTTAACCGGAGTTCGATGAGATCCGGTGCATTAGTCTGGTATGATCGCACTTATAAGTTAAACCATATTCTATTCTCTTATGGTAGATTCGACCGAACTTCAAACAGCCATAACTTTCGAACCGGGAGGAGCTACGGGACGCCACACATGCAGTGACTCTTCTCGCGCTCATCGTGTGACACGATGCTCGAAATTCCTATTATAATATGTTTAGGAAGCGGGCGGCGATTAAATGTCGAACTCATAGCGTTCCGCCATGACATAACTGGTTTTGAGCCTAAATTCCCCCGTTTTCACATAATTTCGGCCTTTATATCACTTTATTTATATAATATTTCGTTTTTATTTTGATATCTTGTGTCATTTTAAATTTAGATGTGTTTCTTAGGCTTAAAAATACATTCTCTAATATATTGAGAGGCGGAATTTGATAATTTCTAATTAGTAAAATCGCATTTCTTCCGTCTGACGTGCGTTTGTCATTTACTTTATTACTCCTATGACGGTATATCATTTTCAATTAGCTTCGTAGACCGTGGGAGGAAGGATCATCGTGCGAGAATTCCTAAGAAAGCGAAAAATCGAGCGTAAAAAGAATCCAGCTGACATTGGACGGCAAAAAGGGGCGCAACACGAGGACTTCTGAGGGGTCACCCATCTTAGTACTACTCTCGCCCAAGCGCTTAACCCGGAGTTCGATGGGATCGGTGCATTAGTGCTGGTATGATCGCACCCATAAATGTAACCATATTCTATTATCTTATGGTAGATTCGACACGAACTTGACCATAACTTTCGAACCGGGAGGAGCTACGGGACCCGCCACACATGCCGGCGAAGCTCTTCTCGCGCTCATCGTGTGACCCGATGGTCAGAATTCCTATTATAATATGTTTCCGGAAGCGGAACGGCGATTCGTGTCGAACTCATATTGTTCCGCCATGACATAACTCGTTTTGAGCCTAAATTCCCCCGTTTTCACGCACTTTCGGCCTTCATATCACTTTATTTATATAATATTTCGTTTTTATTTTGATATCTTGTGTCATTTTCAATTTAGATGTGTTTCTTAGGTTTAAAAATACATTCTATAATGTATTGAGAGGCGGAATTTGATAATTTCTAATTAGTAAAATCGCATTTCTTCCCCGTACGACGTGCGTTTGTCATTTACTTTACTACTCCCGTAACGGTATATCATTTTCAATAAGCTTCTTTAGACCGTGGGTGGAAGGATCACCGTGCAGAATTCCTAAGAAAACGAAAAATCGAGCGTAAAAAAAGAATCCAGCAGTGCTGGACGACAAAAAAAACGGGGTGCAACACGAGGACATCTCAGGGGGTCACCCATCCTAGTACTACTCTCGCCCAAGTGCGCTTAACTTCGGAGTTCTGATGGGATCCGGTGCATTAGTGCTGGTATGATCGCACTTATAAGTGGAACCATATTCTAATCTCTTTTGGTAGATTCGACCCGAACTTCAAACAGCCATAACTTTCGAGCGGGAGGAGCTACGGGACCCACCACACATGCCGGCGAAGCTCTTCTCGCGCCCATCGTGTGACCCGATGCTCAGAACTCCTATTATAATATGTTTCGGAAAGCGGAACGGCGATTCGTGTCGAACTCATCGCGTTCCGCCATGACATAATTGGTCCCGAGCCTAAATTTCCCCGTTTTCACGCACTTTCGGCCTTTATATCACTTTATTTATATAATATTTCGTTTTTAGTTTGATATCTTGTGTCATTTTCAATTTAGATGTGTTTCTTAGGCTTAAAAATACATTCTCTAATGTATTGAGAGGCGTAATTTGATAATTTCTAATTAGTAAAATCGCATTTCTTCCCCGTACGACGTGCGTTTGTCATTTACTTTATTACTCCCGTAACGGTATATTATTTTCAATAAGCTTCTTTAGACCGTAGGTGGAAGGATCACCGTGCATAATTCCTAAGAAAACATAAAATCGAGCGTAAAAAAAGAATCGAGCAGCGTTGGACGGCAAAAAAAGGGTGTGCAACACGAGGACTTCCCAGGGGGTCACCCATCCTAGTACTACTCTCGCCCACGCGCGCTTAACTTCGGAGTTCTGATGAGATCCGGTGCATTAGTGCTGGTATGATCACACTTATATGTGGAACCATATTATATTCTCTTTTGGTAGATTCGACCCGAACTTCAAACAGACATAACTTTCGAACCGGGAGGAGCTACGGGACCCACCACACATGACGGAGAAGCTCTTCTCGCGCCCATCGTGTGACCCGATGCTCAGAATTCCTATTATAATATGTTTTCGGAAGCAGAACGGCGATTCGTGTCGAACTCATAGCTTTCCGCCATGACATAACTGGTCCCGAGCCTAAATTCCCCCGTTTTCACGCACTTTCGGCCTTTATATCACTTTATTTATATAATATTTCGTTTTTATTTTGATATCTTGTGTCATTTTCAATTTAGATGTGTTTCTTAGGCTTACAAATACATTCTCCAATGTATTGAGAGACGGAATTTGATAATTTCTAATTAGTAAAATCGCATTTCTTCCCCGTACGACGAGCGTTTGTCATTTACTTTATTACTCCTGTGACGGTATATCATTTTCAATTAGCTTCTGTAGACCGTGGGAGGAAGGATCACCGTGCAGAATTCCCCGTGCTCATCGTGTGACCCGATGCTCTCAATACATTGGAGAATGTATTTTTAAGCCTAAGAAACACATCTAAATTGAAAATGACACAAGATATCAAAATAAAAACGAAATATTATATAAATAAAGTGATATAAAAGCCGAAAGTGCGTGAAAACGAGGGAATTTAGGCTCAAAACCAGTTATGTCATGGCGGAACGCTATGAGTTCGACACGAATCGCCGTTCCGCTTCCGGAAACATATTATAATAGGAATTCTGAGCATAGAGTCACACGATGAGCGCGAAGAGTCACGGCATGTGTGGCGGGTCCCGTAGCTCCTCCCGGTTCGAAAGTTATGGTTGTTTGAAGTTCGGTCAATCTACCATAAGATAATAGAATATGGTTCCATTTATGGGTGCGATCATACCAAAGACTAATGCACCGGATCCCATCGTAACTACGAGTGAAGCGCTGGGCGAGAGTACTAGGATGGGTGACCTGGGAAGTCCTCGTGTTGCACACCCTTTTTTGTCGTCCAATCTTCTGGATTATTTTTACGCTCGATTTTTCGTTTTCTTAGGAATTCGCACGGTGATCCTTCCTCCCACGGTCTACAGAAGCTAATTGAAAATGATATACCGTCACGGGAGTAATAAAGTAAATGACAAACGCTCGTCGTACGGGGAAGAAATGCGATTTTACTAATTAGAAATTATCAAATTCCGCCTCTCAATACATTGGAGAATGTATTTTTAAGCCTAAGAAACACATCTAAATCGAAAATGACACAAGATATCAAAAGAAAAACGAAATATTATATAAATAAAGTGATATAAAAACCGAAAGTGCGTGAAAAGGAGTAATTTAGGCTCGGGACCAGTTATGTCATGGCGGAACGCGATGAGTTCGACACGAATCGCCGTTCCGCTTGCAGAAACATATTATAAGAGGAATTCTGAGCATCGGGACACACTATGGGCGCGAGAAGAGCTTCGCCGGCATGTGTGGTGGGTCCCGTAGCTCCTCCCGGTTCGAAAGTTATGGCTGTTTGAAGTTCGGGTCGAATCTACCAAAAGAGAATAGAATATGGTTCAACTTATAAGTGCGATCATACCAGCACTAATGCACCGGATCTCATCAGAACTCCGAATTTAAGCATGCTTGGGCAAGAGTAGTACTAGGATGGGTGACCCCCTGGGAAGTCCTCATGTTGCACACCCATTTTTTGCCGTCCAACGCTGCTCGATTATTTTTTTACCCTCGGTTTTTTTTCTTAGGAATTATGCAAGGTGATCCTTCAACCTACGGTCTAAAGAAGCTTATTGAAAATAATATACCATTACGGGAGTAATAAAGTAAATGACAAACGCACGTCGTACGGGGAAGAAATGCGATTTTACTAATTAGAAATTATCAAATTCCGCCTCTCAATACATTAGAGAATGTATTTTTAAGCCTAAGAAACACATCTAAATTGAAAATGACACAAGATATCAAAATAAAAACGAAATATTATATAAATAAAGTGATATAAAGGCCGAAAGTGCGTGAAAACAGGGGAATTTAGGCTCGGGACCAGTTATGTCACGGCGGAACGCCATGAGTTCGACACGAATTGCCGTTCCGCTTCCAGAAACATATTATATTAGGTATTCTGAGCATCGGGTCACACGATGGGTGCGAGAAGAGCTTCGCCGGCATGTGTGGCGGGTCCCGTAGCTCCTCCCGGTTCGAAAGTTATGGTTGTTTGAAGTTCGGGTCGAATCTACCATAAGATAATAGAATATGGTTCCATTTATGGGTGCGATCATACCAGCACTAATGCACCAGATCCCATCAGAACTCCGAAGTTAAGCGCGCTTGGGCAAGAGTAGTACTAGGATGGGTGACCCTCTGGGAATTCCTCGTGTTGCACCCATTTTTTTTGCTGTACAACGCTGCTGGATTCTTTTTCTACGCTCGATTTTTCGTTTTCTTAGGAATTCTGCACGGTGATCCTTGCACCTACGGTCTAAAGAAGCTTATTGAAAATAATATACCGTTACGGGAGTAATAAAGTAAATGACAAACGCACGTCGTACGAGGAAGAAATGCGATTTTACTAATTAGAAATTATCAAATTCCGCCTCTCAATACATTGGAGAATGTATTTTTAAGCCTAAGAAACACATCTAAATCCAAAATGACACAAGATATCAAAATAAAAACGAAATATTATATAAATAAAGTGATATAAAGGCCGAAAGTGCGTGAAAACGGGGGAATTTAGGCTCGGGACCAGTTATGTCATGGCGGAACGCCATGAGTTCGACACGAATCGCCGTTCCGCTTCCAAAAACATATTATAATAGGTATTCTGAGCATCGGGTCACACGATGGGTGCGAGAAGAGCTTCGTCGGCATGTGTGGCGGGTCCCGTAGCTCCTCCCGGTTCGAAAGTTATGGCTGTTTGAAGTTCAGGTCGAATCTACCATAAGATAATAGAATATGGTTCCATTTATGGGTACGATCATACCAGCACTAATGCACCAGATCCCATCAGAACTCCGAAGTTAAGCGCGTTTGGGCGAGAGTAGTACTAGGATGGGTGACCCCCTGGGAAGTCCTCGTGTTGCACCCCTTTTTTTTTTGCTGTACAACACTGCTGGATTTTTTTTTTACGCTTGATTTTTCATTTTCTTAGGAATTCTGCACGGTGATCCTTGCACCTACGGTCTAAAGAAGCTTATTGAAAACAATATACCGTTACGGGAGTAATAAAATAAATGACAAACGCACGTCGCACGGGGAAGAAATGCGATTTTACTAATTAGAAATTATCAAATTCCGCCTCTCAATACATTAGAGAATGTATTTTTAAGCCTAAGTAACACATCTAAATTGAAAATGACACAAGATATCAAAATAAAAACGAAATATTATATAAATAAAGTGATATAAAGGCCGAAAGTGCGTGAAAACGGGGAAATTTAGGCTCTGGACCAGTTATGTCATGGCGGAACGCTATGAGTTCGACACGAATCGCCGTTCCGCTTCCGGAAACATATTATAATAGGAATTCTGAGCATCGGGTCACACGATGGGCGCGAGAAGAGCTTCGCCGGCATGTGTGGTGGGTCCCGTAGCTCCTCCCGGTTCGAAAGATATGGCTGTTTGAAGTTCGGGTCTAATCTACCAAAAGAGAATAGAATATGGTTCAACTTATAAGTGCGATCATACCAGCACTAATGCACCGGATCTCATCAGAATTCCGAAGTTAAGCGTGCTTGGGCGAGAGTAGTATTAGGATGGGTGACCCCCTGGGAAGTCCTCGTGTTGTACACTGATTTTTTGCCGTCCAACGCCGCTCGATTCTTTTTTTACGCTCGATTTTTTTGTTTTCTTAGGAATTATGCACGGTGATCCTTCCACCTACGGTCTAAAGAAGCTTATTGAAAATAATATACCATTACGGAGTAATAAAGTAAATGACAAACGCACGTCAAATGCGGAAGAAATGCGATTTTACTAATTAAAAATTATCAAATTCCGCCTCTCAATACATTAGAGAATGTATTTTTAAGCCTAAGAAACACATATAAATTGAAAATGACACAAGATATCAAAATAAAAACGAAATATTATATAAATAAAGTGATATAAAGGCCGAAAGTGCGTGAAAACGGGGGAATTTAGGCTCAAAACCAATTATGTCATGGCGGAACGCTATGAGTTCGACACGAATCGCCGTTCCGCTTCCGGAAACATATTATAATAGGAATTCTGAGCATCGAGTCACACGATGAGCGTGAGAAGAGCTTCGCCGGCATGTGTGGCGGGTCCCGTAGCTCCTCCCGGTTCGAAAGTTATGGCTGTTTGAAGTTCAGGTCGAATCTACCATAAGATAATAGAATATGGTTCCATTTATGGGTGCGATCATACCAGCACTAATGCACCAGATCCCATCAGAACTCCGAAGTTAAGCGCGCTTGGGCGAGAGTAGAACTAGGATGGGTGACCCACTTGGAAGTCCTCGTGTTGCACCCCTTTTTTTTGCCGTCCAATGCTGCTGGATTCTTTTTTTACGCTCGATTTTTCGTTTTCTTAGGAATTCTGCATGGTGATCCTTCCTCCCACGGTCTACAGAAGCTAATTGAAAATGATATACCGTCACGGGAGTAATAAAGTAAATGACAAACGCTCGTCGTACGAGGAAGAAATGCGATTTTACTAATTAGAAATTATCAAATTCCGCCTCTCAATACATTGGAGAATGTATTTTTAAGCCTAAGAAACACATCTAAATCGAAAATGACACAAGATATCAAAAGAAAAACGAAATATTATATAAATAAAGTGATATAAAGACCGAAAGTGCGTGAAAACGGAGTAATTTAGGCTCGGGACCAGTTATGTCATGGCGGAACGCGATGAGTTCGACACGAATCGCCGTTCCGCTTCCGGAAACATATTATAATAGGAATTCTGAGCATCGGGACACACGATGGGCGCGAGAAGAGCTTCGCCGGCATGTGTGGTGGGTCCCGTAGCTCCTCCCGGTTCGAAAGATATGGCTGTTTGAAGTTCGGGTCTAATCTACCAAAAGAGAATAGAATATGGTTCAACTTATAAGTGCGATCATACCAGCACTAATGCACCGGATCTCATCAGAACTCCGAAGTTAAGCGTGCTTGGGCGAGAGTAGTATTAGGATGGGTGACCCCCTGGGAAGTCCTCGTGTTGTACACTGATTTTTTGCCGTCCAACGCCGCTCGATTCTTTTTTTACGCTCGATTTTTTTGTTTTCTTAGGAATTATGCACGGTGATCCTTCCACCTACGGTCTAAAGAAGCTTACTGAAAATAATATACTGTTACGGGAGTAATAAAGTAAATGACAAACGCACGTCGTACGGGGAAGAAATGCGATTTTACTAGTTAAAAATTATCAAATTCCGCCTCTCAATACATTAGAGAATGTATTTTTAAGCCTAAGAAACACATATAAATTGAAAATGACACAAGATATCAAAATAAAAACGAAATATTATATAAATAAAGTGATATAAAGGCCGAAAGTGCGTGAAAACGGGGGAATTTAGGCTCAAAACCAATTATGTCATGGCGGAACGCTATGAGTTCGACACGAATCGCCGTTCCGCTTCCGGAAACATATTATAATAGGAATTCTGAGCATCGAGTCACACGATGAGCGTGAGAAGAGCTTCGCCGGCATGTGTGGCGGGTCCCGTAGCTCCTCCCGGTTCGAAAGTTATGGCTGTTTGAAGTTCAGGTCGAATCTACCATAAGATAATAGAATATGGTTCCATTTATGGGTGCGATCATACCAGCACTAATGCACCAGATCCCATCAGAACTCCGAAGTTAAGCGCGCTTGGGCGAGAGTAGAACTAGGATGGGTGACCCACTTGGAAGTCCTCGTGTTGCACCCCTTTTTTTTGCCGTCCAATGCTGCTGGATTCTTTTTTTACGCTCGATTTTTCGTTTTCTTAGGAATTCTGCATGGTGATCCTTCCTCCCACGGTCTACAGAAGCTAATTGAAAATGATATACCGTCACGGGAGTAATAAAGTAAATGACAAACGCTCGTCGTACGAGGAAGAAATGCGATTTTACTAATTAGAAATTATCAAATTCCGCCTCTCAATACATTGGAGAATGTATTTTTAAGCCTAAGAAACACATCTAAATCGAAAATGACACAAGATATCAAAAGAAAAACGAAATATTATATAAATAAAGTGATATAAAGACCGAAAGTGCGTGAAAACGGAGTAATTTAGGCTCGGGACCAGTTATGTCATGGCGGAACGCGATGAGTTCGACACGAATCGCCGTTCCGCTTCCGGAAACATATTATAATAGGAATTCTGAGCATCGGGACACACGATGGGCGCGAGAAGAGCTTCGCCGGCATGTGTGGTGGGTCCCGTAGCTCCTCCCGGTTCGAAAGATATGGCTGTTTGAAGTTCGGGTCTAATCTACCAAAAGAGAATAGAATATGGTTCAACTTATAAGTGCGATCATACCGGCACTAATGCACCGGATCTCATCGAACTCCGAAGTGAAGCGTGCTTGGGCGAGAGTAGTATTAGGATGGGTGACCCACAGGAAGTCCTCGTGTTGTACATCGATTTTTGCCGTCCAACGCCGCTCGATTCTTTTTACGCTCGATTTTTTGTTTTCTTAGGAATTATGCACGGTGATCCTTCCACCTACGGTCTAAAGAAGCTTATTGAAAATAATATCTTATTACGGGAGTAATAAAGTAAATGACAAACGCCGTAAATGCGGGGAAGAAATGCGATTTTACTAATTAAAAATTATCAAATTCCGCCTCTCAATACATTAGAGAATGTATTTTTAAGCCTAAGAAACACATCTAAATTGAAAATGACACAAGATATCAAAATAAAAACGAAATATTATATAAATAAAGTGATATAAAGGCCGAAAGTGCGTGAAAACGGGGGAATTTAGGCTCGCGACCAGTTATGTCATGGCGGAACGCCATGAGTTCGACACGAATCACCGTTCCGCTTCCAAAAACATATTATAATAGGTATTCTGAGCATCGGGTCACACGATGGGTGCGAGAAGAGCTTCGCCGGCATGTGTGGCGGGTCCCGTAGCTCCTCCCGGTTCGAAAGTTATGGCTGTTTGAAGTTCAGGTCGAATCTACCATAAGATAATAGAATATGGTTCCATTTATGGGTACGATCATACCAGCACTAATGCACCAGATCCCATCAGAACTCCGAAGTTAAGCGCGTTTGGGCGAGAGTAGTACTAGGATGGGTGACCCCCTGGGAAGTCCTCGTGTTGCACCCCCTTTTTTTTTGCTGTACAACACTGCTGGATTTTTTTTTTACGCTTGATTTTTCATTTTCTTAGGAATTCTGCACGGTGATCCTTGCACCTACGGTCTAAAGAAGCTTATTGAAAATAATATACCGTTACGGGAGTAATAAAATAAATGACAAACGCACGTCGCACGGGGAAGAAATGCGATTTTACTAATTAGAAATTATCAAATTCCGCCTCTCAATACATTAGAGAATGTATTTTTAAGCCTAAGAAACACATCTAAATTGAAAATGACACAAGATATCAAAATAAAAACGAAATATTATATAAATAAAGTGATATAAAGGCCGAAAGTGCGTGAAAACGGGGAAATTTAGGCTCTGGACCAGTTATGTCATGGCGGAACGCTATGAGTTCGACACGAATCGCCGTTCCGCTTCCGGAAACATATTATAATAGGAATTCTGAGCATCGGGTCACACGATGGGCGCGAGAAGAGCTTCGCCGGCATGTGTGGTGGGTCCCGTAGCTCCTCCCGGTTCGAAAGTTATGGCTGTTTGAAGTTCGGGTCGAATCTACCAAAAGAGAATAGAATATGGTTCCACTTATAAGTGCGATCATACCAGCACTAATGCACCGGATCCCATCAGAACTCCGAAGTTAAGCGCACTTGGGCGAGAGTAGTACTAGGATGGGTGACCCCCTGAGATGTCCTCGTGTTGCACCCCGTTTTTTGCCGTCGCCTTCTTTGGGATTCTTTTTTACGCTCGATTTTTCTTTTTCTTAGGAATTCTGCACGGTGATCCTTCCACCCACGGTCTAAAGAAGCTTATTGAAAGTAATATACCGTTACGGGAGTAGTAAAGTAAATGACAAACGCACGTCGTACGGGGAAGAAATGCGATTTTACTAATTAGAAATTATCAAATTCCGCCTCTCAATACATTAGAGAATGTATTTTTAAACCTAAGAAACACATCTAAATTGAAAATGACACAAGATATCAAAATAAAAACGAAATATTATATAAATAAAGTGATATAAAGGCCGAAAGTGCGTGAAAACGAGGGAATTTAGGCTCAAAACCAGTTATGTCATGGCGGAACGCTATGAGTTCGACACGAATCGCCGTTCCGCTTCCGGAAACATATTATAATAGGAATTCTGAGCATCGAGTCACACGATGAGCGCGAGAAGAGCTTCGCCGGCATGTGTGGCGGGTCCCGTAGCTCCTCCCGGTTCGAAAGTTATGGCTGTTTGAAGTTTAGGTCGAATCTACCATAAGATAATAGAATATGGTTCCATTTATGGGTGCGATCATACCAGCACTAATGCACCAGATCCCATCAGAACTCCGAAGTTAAGCGCGCTTGGGCGAGAGTAGAACTAGGATGGGTGACCCACTGGGAAGTCCTCGTGTTGCACCCTTTTTTTTTGCCGTCCAATGCTGCTGGATTCTTTTTTTACGCTCGATTTTTCGTTTTCTTAGGAATTCTGCATGGTGATCCTTCCTCCCACGGTCTACAGAAGCTAATTGAAAATGATATACCGTCACGGGAGTAATAAAGTAAATGACAAACGCTCGTCGTACGAGGAAGAAATGCGATTTTACTAATTAGAAATTATCAAATTCCGCCTCTCAATACATTGGAGAATGTATTTTTAAGCCTAAGAAACACATCTAAATCGAAAATGACACTGGATATCAAAAGAAAAACGAAATATTATATAAATAAAATGATATAAAGACCGAAAGTGCGTGAAAACAGAGTAATTTAGGCTCGGGACCAGTTATGTCATGGCGGAACGCGATGAGTTCCACACGAATCGCCGTTCCGCTTCCGAAAACATATTATAATAGGAATTTTGAGCATCGGGACACACGATGGGCGCGAGAAGAGCTTCGCCGGCATGTGTGGTGGGTCCCGTAGCTCCTCCCGGTTCGAAAGTTATGGCTGTTTGAAGTTCGGGTCGAATCTACCAAAAGAGAATAGAATATGGTTCAACTTATAAGTGCGATCATACCAGCAGTAATGCACCGAATCTCATGAGAACTCCGAAGTGAAGCGTGCTTGGGCGAGAGTAGTACTAGGATGGGTGACCCCCTGGGAAGTCCTTGTGTTGCACACCCATTTTTTGCCGTCCAACGCTGCTCGATTCTTTTTTTACGCTCGATTTTTTGTTTTCTTAGGAATTATGCACGGTGATCCTTCCACCTACGGTCTAAAGAAGCTTATTGAAAATAATATACCGTCACGGGAGTAATAAAGTAAATGACAAACGCACGTCGTGCGGGGAAGAAATGCGATTTTACTAATTAAAAATTATCAAATTCCGCCTCTCAATACATTGGAGAATGTATTTTTAAGCCTAAGAAACACATCTAAATTGAAAATGACACAAGATATCAAAATAAAAACGAAATATTATATAAATAAAGTGATATAAAGGCCGAAAGTGCGTGAAAACGGGGGAATTTAGGCACGGGACCAGTTATGTCATGGCGGAACGCGATGAGTTCGACACGAATCGCCGTTCCGCTTCCGGAAACATATTATAATAGGAATTCTGAGCATCGGGACACACGATGGGCGCGAGAAGAGCTTCGCCGGCATGTGTGGTGGGTCCCGTAGCTCCTCCCGGTTCGAAAGATATGGCTGTTTGAAGTTCGGGTCTAATCTACCAAAAGAGAATAGAATATGGTTCAACTTATAAGTGCGATCATACCAGCACTAATGCACCGGATCTCATCAGAACTCCGAAGTTAAGCGTGCTTGGGCGAGAGTAGTACTAGGATGGGTGACCCCCTGGGAAGTCCTCGTGTTGTACATCGATTTTTTGCCGTCCAACGCTGCTCGATTCTTTTTTTACGCTCGATTTTTTTGTTTTCTTAGGAATTATGCACGGTGATCCTTCCACCTACGGTCTAAAGAAGCTTATTGAAAATAATATACTGTTACGGGAGTAATAAAGTAAATGACAAACGCACGTCGTACGGGGAAGAAATGCGATTTTACTAATTAAAAATTATCAAATTCCGCCTCTCAATACATTAGAGAATGTATTTTTAAGCCTAAGAAACACATATAAATTGAAAATGACACAAGATATCAAAATAAAAACGAAATATTATATAAATAAAGTGATATAAAGGCCGAAAGTGCGTGAAAACGGGGGAATTTAGGCTCAAAACCAATTATGTCATGGCGGAACGCTATGAGTTCGACACGAATCGCCGTTCCGCTAGGAAACATATTATAATAGGAATTGAGCATCGAGTCACACGATGAGCGTGAGAAGAGCTTGGCCGGCATGTGTGGCGGGTCCCGTAGCTCCTCCGGTTCGAAAGTTATGGATTTGAAGTTGGTCGAATCTACCATAAGATAATAGAATATGGTTCCATTTATGGGTGCGATCATACCGGCACTAATGCACGGATCCCATCGAACTCCGAAGTTAAGCGCGCTTGGGCGAGTAGAACTAGGATGGGTGACCCACTTGGAAGTCCTCGTGTTGCACCCCTTTTTTTGCCGTCAATCTTTCTGGATTCTTTTTACGCTCGATTTTTCGTTTTCTTAGGAATTCTGCATGGTGATCCTTCCTCCCACGGTCTCTGAAGCTAATTGAAAATGATATTCCGTCACGGGAGTAATAAAGTAAATGACAAACGCTCGTAAATACGAGGAAGAAATGCGATTTTACTAATTAGAAATTATCAAATTCCGCCTCTCAATACATTGGAGAATGTATTTTTAAGCCTAAGAAACACATCTAAATCGAAAATGACACAAGATATCAAAAGAAAACGAAATATTATATAAATAAAGTGATATAAAGACCGAAAGTGCGTGAAAACGGAGTAATTTAGGCTCGGGACCGGTTATGTCATGGCGGAGCGCGATGAGTTCGACACGAATCGCCGTTCCGCTTACGGAAACATATTATAATAGGAATTCTGAGCATCGGGTCACACGATGGGCGCGAGAAGAGCTTCGCCGGCATGTGTGGTGGGTCCCGTAGCTCCTCCCAGTTCGAAAGTTATGGCTGTTTGAAGTTCGGGTCGAATCTACCAAAAGAGAATAGAATATGGTTCAACTTATAAGTGCGATCATACCAGCACTAATGCACCGGATCTCATCAGAACTCCGAAGTCAAGCGTGCTTGGGCGAGAGTAGTACTAGGATGGGTGACCCCCTGAGAAGTCCTCGTGTTGTACACCGACTTTTTGCCGTCCAACGCTGCTCGATTCTTTTTTTACGCTCGATTTTTTTATTTTCTTAGGAATTATTCACGGTGATCCTTCCACCTACGGTCTAAAGAAGCTTATTGAAAATAATATACTGTTACGGGAGTAATAAAGTAAATGACAAACGCACGTCGTACGGGGAAGAAATGCGATTTTACTAATTAAAAATTATCAAATTCCGCCTCTCAATACATTAGAGAATGTATTTTTAAGCCTAAGAAACACATCTAAATTGAAAATGACACAAGATATCAAAATAAAAACGAAATATTATATAAATAAAGTGATATAAAGGCCGAAAGTGCGTGAAAACGGGGGAATTTAGGCTCGGGACCAGTTATGTCATGGCGGAACGCCATGAGTTCGACACGAATCACCGTTCCGCTTCCAGAAACATATTATAATAGGTATTCTGAGCATCGGGTCACACGATGGGTGCGAGAAGAGCTTCGCCGGCATGTGTGGCGGGTCCAGTAGCTCCTCCCGGTTCGAAAGTTATGGCTGTTTGAAGTTCAGGTCGAATCTACCATAAGATAATAGAATATGGTTCCATTTATGGGTGCGATCATACCAGCACTAATGCACGAGATCCCATCAGAACTCCGAAGTTAAGCGCGCTTGGGCGAGAGCAGTACTAGGATGGGTGACCCCCCTGGGAAGTCCTCGTGTTGCACCCCCTTTTTTTTGCTGTACAACACTGCTGGATTCTTTTTTTACGCTCGATTTTTCGTTTTCTTAGGAATTCTGCACGGTGATCCTTGCACCTACGGTCTAAAGAAGCTTATTGAAAATAATATACCATTACGGGAGTAATAAAATAAATGACAAACGCACGTCGTACGGGGAAGAAATGCGATTTTACTAATTAGAAATTATCAAATTCCGCCTCTCAATACATTAGAGAATGTATTTTTAAGCCTAAGAAACACATCTAAATTGAAAATGACACAAGATATCAAAATAAAAACGAAATATTATATAAATAAAGTGATATAAAGGCCGAAAGTGCGTGAAAACGGGGAAATTTAGGCTCGGGACCAGTTATGTCATGGCGGAACGCTATGAGTTCGACACGAATCGCCGTTCCGCTTCCGGAAACATATTATAATAGGAATTCTGAGCATCGGGTCACACGATGGGCGCGAGAAGAGCTTCGCCGGCATGTGTGGTGGGTCCCGTAGCTCCTCCCGGTTCGAAAGTTATGGCTGTTTGAAGTTCGGGTCGAATCTACCAAAAGAGAATAGAATATGGTTCCACTTATAAGTGCGATCATACCAGCACTAATGCACCGGATCCCATCAGAACTCCGAAGTTAAGCGCACTTGGGCGAGAGTAGTACTAGGATGGGTGACCCCCTGAGATGTCCTCGTGTTGCACCCCGTTTTTTTTTGCCGTCCAGCACTGCTGGATTCTTTTTTTACGCTCGATTTTTCGTTTTCTTAGGAATTCTGCACGGTGATCCTTCCACCCACGGTCTAAAGAAGCTTATTGAAAATGATATACCGTCACGGGAGTAGTAAAGTAAATGACAAACGCACGTCGTACGGGGAAGAAATGCGATTTTACTAATTAGAAATTATCAAATTCCGCCTCTCAATACATTAGAGAATGTATTTTTAAACCTAAGAAACACATTTAAATTGAAAATGACACAAGATATCAAAATAAAAACGAAATATTATATAAATAAAGTGATATAAAGGCCGAAAGTGCGTGAAAACGAGGGAATTTAGGCTCAAAACCAGTTATGTCATGGCGGAACGCTATGAGTTCGACACGAATCGCCGTTCCGCTTCCGGAAACATATTATAATAGGAATTCTGAGCATCGAGTCACACGATGAGCGCGAGAAGAGCTTCGCCGGCATGTGTGGCGGGTCCCGTAGCTCCTCCCGGTTCGAAACTTATGGCTGTTTGAAGTTCAGGTCGAATCTACCATAAGATAATAGAATATGGTTCCATTTATGGGTGCGATCATACCAGCACTAATGCACCAGATCCCATCAGAACTCCGAAGTTAAGCGCGCTTGGGCGAGAGTAGAACTAGGATGGGTGACCCACTGGGAAGTCCTCGTGTTGCACCCTTTTTTTTTGCCGTCCAATGCTGCTGGATTCTTTTTTTACGCTCGATTTTTCGTTTTCTTAGGAATTCTGCACAGTGATCCTTCTTCCCACGGTCTACAGAAGCTAATTGAAAATGATATACCGTCACAGGAGTAATAAAGTAAATGACAAACGCTCGTCGTACGGGGAAGAAATGCGATTTTACTAATTAGAAATTATCAAATTCCGCCTCTCAATACATTGGAGAATGTATTTTTAAGCCTAAGAAACACATCTAAATCGAAAATGACACAAGATATCAAAAGAAAAACGAAATATTATATAAATAAAGTGATATAAAGACCGAAAGTGCGTGAAAACGGAGTAATTTAGGCTCGGGACCAGTTATGTCATGGCGGAATGCGATGAGTTCGACACGAATCGCCGTTCCGCTTCCGAAAACATATTATAATAGGAATTTTGAGCATCGGGACACACGATGGGCGCGAGAAGACCTTCGCTGGCATGTGTGGTGGGTCCCGTAGCTCCTCCCGGTCCGAAAGTTATGGCTGTTTGAAGTTCGGGTCGAATCTACCAAAAGAGAATAGAATATGGTTCAACTTATAAGTGCGATCATACCAGCAGTAATGCACCGAATCTCATGAGAACTCCGAAGTTAAGCGTGCTTGGGCGAGAGTAGTACTAGGATGGGTGACCCCCTGGGAAGTCCTTGTGTTGCACACCCATTTTTTGCCGTCCAACGCTGCTCGATTCTTTTTTTACGCTCGATTTTTTGTTTTCTTAGGAATTATGCACGGTGATCCTTCCACCTACGGTCTAAAGAAGCTTATTGAAAATAATATACCGTTACGGGAGTAATAAAGTAAATGACAAACGCACGTCGTGCGGGGAAGAAATGCGATTTTACTAATTAAAAATTATCAAATTCCGCCTCTCAATACATTAGAGAATGTATTTTTAAGCCTAAGAAACACATCTAAATTGAAAATGACACAAGATATCAAAATAAAAACGAAATATTATATAAATAAAGTGATATAAAGGCCGAAAGTGCGTGAAAACGAGGGAATTTAGGCTCAAAACTAGTTATGTCATGGCGGAACGTTATAAGTTCGACACGAATCGCCGTTCCGCTTCTGGAAACATATTATAATAGGAATTCTGAGCATCGAGTCACACGATGAGCGCGAGAAGAGCTTCGCCGGCATGTGTGGCGGCTCCCGTAGCTCCTCCCGGTTCGAAAGTTATGGCTGTTTGAAGTTCAGGTCGAATCTACCATAAGATAATAGAATATGGTTCCATTTATGGGTGCTATCATACCAGCACTAATGCACCAGATCCCATCAGAACTCCGAAGTTAAGCGCGCTTGGGCGAGAGTAGAACTAGGATGGGTGACCCACTGGGAAGTCCTCGTGTTGCATCCCTTTTTTTTGCCGTCCAATGCTGCTGGATTCTTTTTTTACGCTCGATTTTTCGTTTTCTTAGGAATTCTGCATGGTGATCCTTCCTCCCACGGTCTACAGAAGCTAATTGAAAATGATATACCGTCACGGGAGTAATAAAGTAAATGACAAACGCTCGTCGTACGAGGAAGAAATGCGATTTTACTAATTAGAAATTATCAAATTCCGCCTCTCAATACATTGGAGAATGTATTTTTAAGCCTAAGAAACACATCTAAATTGAAAATGACACAAGATATCAAAAGAAAAACGAAATATTATATAAATAAAGTGATATAAAGACCGAAAGTGCGTGAAAACGGAGTAATTTAGGCTCGGGACCAGTTATGTCATGGCGGAACGCGATGAGTTCGACACGAATCGCCGTTCCGCTTCCGGAAACATATTATAATAGGAATTCTGAGCATCGGGACACACGATGGGCGCGAGAAGAGCTTCGCCGGCATGTGTGGTGGGTCCCGTAGCTCCTCCCGGTTCGAAAGATATGGCTGTTTGAAGTTCGGGTCTAATCTACCAAAAGAGAATAGAATATGGTTCAACTTATAAGTGCGATCATACCAGCACTAATGCACCGGATCTCATCAGAACTCCGAAGTTAAACGTGCTTGGGCGAGAGTAGTACTAGGATGGGTGACCCCCTGGGAAGTCCTCGTGTTGTACATCGATTTTTTGCCGTCCAACGCTGCTCGATTCTTTTTTTACGCTCGATTTTTTTGTTTTCTTAGGAATTATGCACGGTGATCCTTCCACCTACGGTCTAAAGAAGCTTATTGAAAATAATATCATTACGGGAGTAATAAAGTAAATGACAAACGCACGTCGTACGGGGAAGAAATGCGATTTTACTAATTAAAAATTATCAAATTCCGCCTCTCAATACATTAGAGAATGTATTTTTAAGCCTAAGAAACACATCTAAATTGAAAATGACACAAGATATCAAAATAAAAACGAAATATTATATAAATAAAGTGATATAAAGGCCGAAAGTGCGTGAAAACGGGGGAATTTAGGCTCGGGACCAGTTATGTCATGGCGGAACGCCATGAGTTCGACACGAATCACCGTTCCGCTTCCAGAAACATATTATTATATGTATTCTGAGCATCGGGTCACACGATGGGTGCGAGAAGAGCTTCGCCGGCATGTGTGGCGGGTCCCGTAGCTCCTCCCGGTTCGAAAGTTATGGCTGTTTGAAGTTCAGGTTGAATCTACCATAAGATAATAGAATATGGTTCCATTTATGGGTGCGATCATACCAGCACTAATGCACCAGATCCCATCAGAACTCCGAAGTTAAGCGCGCTTGGGCGAGAGTAGTACTAGGATGGGTGACCCACTCGGAAGTCCTCGTGTTGCACCCCTTTTTTTTGCCGTCCAATGCTGCTGGATTCTTTTTTTACGCTCGATTTTTTGTTTTCTTAGGAATTCTGCACAGTGATCCTTCTTCCCACGGTCTACAGAAGCTAATTGAAAATGATATACCGTCACAGGAGTAATAAAGTAAATGACAAACGCTCGTCGTACGGGGAAGAAATGCGATTTTACTAATTAGAAATTATCAAATTCCGCCTCTCAATACATTGGAGAATGTATTTTTAAGCCTAAGAAACACATCTAAATCGAAAATGACACAAGATATCAAAAGAAAAACGAAATATTATATAAATAAAGTGATATAAAGACCGAAAGTGCGTGAAAACGGAGTAATTTAGGCTCGGGACCAGTTATGTCATGGCGGAACGCGATGAGTTCGACACGAATCGCCGTTCCGCTTCCAGAAACATATTATAATAGGAATTCTGAGCATCGGGACACACGATGGGCGCGAGAAGAGCTTCGCCGGCATGTGTGGTGGGTCCCGTAGCTCCTCCCGGTTCGAAAGTTATGGCTGTTTGAAGTTCGGGTCGAATCTACCAAAAGAGAATAGAATATGGTTCAACTTATAAGTGCGATCATACCAGCAGTAATGCACCGAATCTCATGAGAACTCCGAAGTTAAGCGTGCTTGGGCGAGAGTAGTACTAGGATGGGTGACCCCTTGGGAAGTCCGTGTGTTGCACACCCATTTTTTGCCGTCCAACGCTGCTCGATTCTTTTTTTACGCTCGATTTTTTGTTTTCTTTGGAATTATGCATGGTGATCCTTCCACCTACGGTCTAAAGAAGCTTATTGAAAATAATATACCGTTACGGGAGTAATAAAGTAAATGACAAACGCACGTCGTACGGGGAAGAAATGTGATTTTACTAATTAGAAATTATCAAATTCCGCCTCTCAATTGTAATACCCGGTTGTAATTCATTCTTTACCATTCAGTAATTATCAGTCTGTAATTATCACTCAGTAATTTTCACTCATTAATGATCGCTCATCATTCATGATTCATTCATTTATGTTCATTTGGCATGTTGTAACCGTGTATCAGTTCCCGATCGTCATTTCATCTCCGTTTGAGTGTCAGAGCGGGAGTATTATCATTATCATCGTGATTGGTAGTCTTGTGCTGGAAGTATCATTTTTGACATGTGTTGGACTTGTTCGCGTTCACAAACGTATGGTATGTCGAATCATTCATCAATCGTAGCAAGGAATCGGAGTTGTCGGAATTTCATCTTGTCCAAAGAACGAGTTACGGCCGTAAGAGTGTCGGATCTGGCCGTGTCGGCGTTCGTTGTTTAGGGCCTTTTCGGCCGGCGGGACTTACGGCCGTAAGTTGAAGCGATCTGGCCGTAAGGTGGCGATTCTGGCCGTGCGTGTCGGCGAGGTGCCCAGGCGTTTTTGGCGAAGGCGAGTTACGGCCGTAAGGGTTTTGAAGCCTCTGGCCGTAAGGCGAGGGAGATCTGGCCGTAAGGCGAGGAGATACGGCCGTAAGGCTTGGCCGGATACGGACGTGCAGCTGCGAGCTAGGTGCACTGGTCATTTTCGACGAAGAGGGCTTACGCCCGTAAGCTTGGCGGATACGGCCGTATCATCCGAGTTACGGCCGTAAGGCGTGCGATCTGGCCGTAAGGATGTCGGCGGATGTTTTTGTGAAGGCGGGTTACGCCGTAACTCGAGAGCGGTTCTGGCCGTAAGTCTGTCAGCCGGCGAGCTTTCGGACGAAGCCGAGTTACGGCCGTCTGAGTTGGCGATTCTGGCCGTAAGGCCGTTGACACGAATGTTACGGCCGTAAGAGGGCCGAGTTCTGGCCGTAACCAGCGGTTTATATAGAGTGGCAGGACTTTTCATCATTTTTCATTCTTTTTTCATTTTGTTCCGAGAGAGAGACTTGAGAGAGGGATTTTTCCATCCTCAATCACTTGAGTGTCAGTTTTTCATCATCCTCATTCATTTGGGAAGCTCGGATACTCGATTTAACTCGTGTTCATCGGATCGAAGTGGTTGGATCTTCAAGAGGTAATTTCTTCAACATCTTGGGTTTCGATTTTGTGTTGAGATATGATGTTTTGGACGTTATAATCATGTTATATGAAGGGATATGTATATGATTATGAGTTTGTATAATGATTCATTGGATTATTGAGGGATTATTCAAGAACACTTTGAATATCGAGTTGGAATTGGGGGTTTTCGATTAATTGTCGTTATAATCACGTTTTTGGATATTCATTTTGGATTATTAATCGTATTGAAGATGTTTTGTTGGTTTGAAACACTTCTTGGGGGATTTGATATTGGTATATTGAGGTTTGATTGTAAACAATCGGAGTTTGGCCGCAACGTGTTTGATTTAATGACTCAATGGACTTGGTTTAGTCGTATCAACGTTTTGAGTTCGTTATATTCGTGTTTGATTCGTATATTGAATGGATTGTTGGTAATTGTATTATTCAAGGTTGTTCGAGCGACCGATATCTCAATTAGGACGTTGTTCGTGGAATGATAATTGTCACCGGTGTTGTGTAAGTTAATTCTTACTCGGTTAAAAGGATATTCATCCCTTTTGTTGTTGTTCATTCATAATCATAACTCATTCATCATTGTATTAACTGTAATACCCGTGATTTTGATTTCCGGTAATTTCTTTTTTTCGGCGGAAGTCCGTTTTGACGACTCGCTCATGACCGTTTCGTCATTCTGAGAATGATTAATTCTGCACTTTTTGTCATCCGAGTTCGTTTTGGTGTCGTTTTGTTGAGTTCCGTGCTTTTTAGCGGTTTTTCCGCACTTGAGTTCGATTCTTGCGAATCTCGTCCGAAACTGTTGTTTCGACTTTCTCGTAAGTTCATTTAATGTTATTATTCATGTTGCGAGCTTTGGCTTGGTGTTTCGATCACGTATCGTGATTTTCGGGCGTTTTGGGCCATTTTCGTAATTTCCCAAAGTTTGGGGTAATTACTTTCCGTTGTCGATTTCGAGCCTTCGGGTAGTCGGAATCGTATGTTCTATTAGTGCTCGGATTCGTCTTTTCGAGTACTTCGTAACCGTATCTTCGATTCGTACTCAGGTTCGGGTTTCGGGGTCGTTCGGGCCGTCGGAGTTGGTCGGCGAGTCATGGCCGGGCATGATCGGGCGAGCGACCACGGCGAGTAACGTGCGGTAATGATCGGCCATTACGTCGTAAGGCGATTCGTACGTAAGGCCTGGCGTGCGTCGTAACGTTCCGGCATTTCGAGGCGAGTTCGGCCATGGCGATTACGTCGTAAGCCATGGCGATTACGTCGTAACGGCCGTGATCGGCTATTTAAGGCTGCGGACGGTTTTCTTGACCATTTTCACCTTCTTTCTCTTCCCGTACGCGGCTGTGGGTGTGTGAATCTTCTAGAGATGTTGTTGGACAATGAATACATGAAGTTTTGAGGTTCATATCATCAATCATCCGTCCTATAACATCCTTTGATCGAGCGAATCAGGTCAGATTTTCTAGAAATCTAATTTTGGGGATTTTGGGTATTTTGTTCGATTTCGTCCGTTTAATCCGATTTAACTTAGGATTTTGATGGATTGATGATTATTTAGATGTATTATATCATTTCCCTTGTTATTCCATGGTTGGATCGTATCGATTCGTTATTTGGGTCGAGTTCTTGACCGACGCCTTGAAGGTGTCCGGTAAAATGTCTTAGAGGGGTTTTCGGGTGTTCTACGATTATTCTTCCTCGTATGATCGATGATTTATTGATTGTATGATGTTAGGGTCGTGTTTCTTGCGAAGAAACCGTGTTGAACCCTTTCGTTCGTCGTCGTCTTCCGTTTCGATAGCATTGGGCGTTTCGAAGCTTTCCGGTTGAGCCGTGTTCGTCGGAATACTTGCGTGCCGATTTCGAGGCAAGTACCTTGTCCATACTATTCTTGTTTTGTGAATATGATAATTGGTGATCGTCTTTATATGTTTGTTTGATTGTTTGAAACGAGTTTTCAAAAGATTCGATTAGCCTGGTTAAAGGCTCTCTTTCAAAACGCGTGTGTTTTGTAATTGTGTGGGTTGTAAGTGACTACGTGGATATATGGATATGTTTGGTGTTGATGTTGCGCTTGATAATACGTGTGTACGTATATTATCTCTTTTCAGTGCGTTGTGGATTGACGTGGTGTTTTGCTAAGTGTTTGAGGCCTCTGGGCGAATTGTTTGAATATCCTTGATGTGATATGATATTTGTGTGAATGTGTGGATATGGTTGAAGGTCTACGGTGGCACATGGCATGTGATCATGTGGCGAGGATGCAACAAGTGATTGATCCAACCGTGAGAGCTCGAGATAATCTACGGTGGCACATGGCATGCGATCATGTGGCGAGGATGCAACAAGCGATTGATCCAACCGTGAGATGTGTGTGATTTGTTTCGCTAGCCAGCTCGAGAGGGTCCTTCGAGGCCACGGGTGGGATGTCGGTGGTATCGTCCGGTCTGGCGATGCGCGTGCGTGATTATGTTTCGTTGATTTTACGTCCGTTGAGGACACGTGATGTTGGGCTCGGGCCACTGTGAATTGTTGTCTATTTTCTATTTGCGAAAATAAAACCTTTGGTTGTGACCACTATTGATTTTTGGAAAGAGAAGGATTTTAAAATCCTAAATTGTTTTCTATTAAAACTCTCGATGGCCTTTTGAACTGTTTTGTAAATTGTTTCCCTTATTTGCGATCTTTCGGTTTTGGAAATGTTTACCCAAACTCTTGCCTCGGGAAGTACTTTTCTTTATGTTTGGATCCTTGAGGATTCCTGATTATTATTGTTCTTGGAACTTGTATTGTATGGCTCGTATTTTTGCACTTGTACTTGCACTAGCAAAACAGTGGAGTTTTGCTAACCCCCGAGTATTCGGGGGGTGGATGTCTATTTTGCATTCGGGTTTTGGAGCATAGCACGAGTCGGCACGAAGGATGATGAAAGATGAACGATACTAATCACACGAGGAACTGTTGATGTCGTTTTGGTCAAGTTGTATTTTCTTTTCATTGCAGTATCTTTTCCCGTTATGCGGAGTTTATCGTATTTTGACCCCTGCGTGGGTATGTGTTTGAAATTGAGTTGTATGTTATTATTGAAAGACCAAGTCGGTCTACTGAGTCATTTTAGCCTTAAAGGCGATGTTTAGATGTTTGATTTTAGTTATCAGCCTGGTAGATCCTCGAGGAGAGGGCCTACGGCGTGTAATATCCCTGAGTGGATTGGGGGTGTTACATAAATGGTATCGGAGCTTAGGTTGAGGAAACCTAGGCTGTCGGGTTAGTGGTGTCTATTGAGTTTTTGTCTCGTCGGATTTTGTCTGACTAAGTCGTGTCGCGACGCGTCGTCTGAGTTTGTTGGTCGTGATTAGTATCGTGGGCGATCATCATCTTCGTGCGACCTGTGGATGTAAGTCTCCCTTCTTTGTGTTGTGCCTCGTGTGACACGAGCTATTTTTATGATTATTTATTAAGTGACGGAATCCTCTTATGGATTTTCATTTCGTGATACGTGATTATTTGACTCCCATTTTTCGTTCATATGAGGAGTAGTGTTGCTGTCTTGTGCATGTTTGACTTTATTTCTTTTATCCGCTGCGTGAGTTCTTCTGTAATGGCTTTCGGTATTTCTGGTCGAGTTTTATTTGAAAATCAATTCCCTTAACCGAGTTTTGGCATTATGGCCTTGATCATTTTGGCGAAATTCTTATGACGGAATTTAGTATTTTGTAAATGGATTTTGTGAGTTTTGAAATATTACCGTCATCGGCCTTTTTGGCATTTTTGTAATTGGTTTTTAGCTTTGGTGGGTTCGTAGCGGGACCACGGCGCTATATTGTTCCTTGTAATTACGAAATTTTTGGGCATTCTAGCCCATTGAATTATTTTTGAAAACCTTGAGTATCTTAGAAAATTAAAATTCGAGACGTACTTTTAAAACGAATTATTTTCTTGCGGTGTTTTCAAGGTGTTTTCTAATGCCGCAATACATTTAAAAAATTTTCCGGTTGAGGACCAAAAATATTTTTGAGATATTTTCAAATGCAGTTGCTTAGACCCAAGGGTCGAATATTTTTGAAAGTTTTTCACTAAAGAGAAGGTGTCCTCATTTTTGTTCAAACGCAAGATGATTTTCAAAGTCTCGAAAATGATGTTTGTTCAACTTTTTGTAAAATGATACTCAAGATCAACTGGTGTTTCCAAACTGTCTTCAAAGGTGGTTTTCGTTTTAAAACCTATCATTCTGTTTGCGGACCGGAAATGCGTGTATGGTTTTGAACTTTCGTTACGGTGCCAACCCCAAATTGTGATTGAATTGGTGGCGTGAGCGTCGAGTCGTTCGCCACGCATATGTTTTGTTGGCCCTCTGTGAGAGGTGTGGCTGGTGTTTCTTGTTTATCGCCTCGTGGTGATTTGCGTGTTGTCGCACTAGTGTGAGTTGTTAAGCACGGATTTTTGTGCGTTATACACATGGGTGATTGTTTCATGATGTTTGTGATTGTGTCTTGGTGTCGTTCGGGATCTTTGTAATCGTCGAATGATGCCGTTGTTGTTGTGATTTTTGTATGCGTTGATATGTTATCCGAGTTGGCATCTCGGTATGTTGTTTTGCGGTGTTTTGATCCATTGTATCGAGCATTTGTATTTTCGGTATGCCGAGCCGAGACGTTTCAACCGTAATGTGCCGGGGCATGCACGTGTATATTGTCCTTCTCGTCGGTAACACATTTCAAGTGTGGACTCGAGGGACACCGAATTCAATTTTGCGAATTGGCTACCGAGACTTTTGGAGTTCGCGCTTGGACAAGTATCGGGATCGGCTTTGAGAGGCCTTCGAAGGATGTTTACGGTTGCTTGTTGTGTCGTCACCTTGATTTATTTGTTGTGAGTTGCGGGGGCGACCTTCTTTTATAAGAGGTCGAATGTAGTACCCGTGTTGTTTTTAGACTCCTGCATTTCCTCTTTCTCGAGTCTATCGACTCGCTCGTGTTCGTTGATACTTTCTGAACTTGTTCTATATTTCGGTTTCGTCGTTCGAACGAGCTGTGATCTTGTTTTGGGTCAATCTGGTTATCATTTGTGACTTTTCGAGTTCGGTTCGATTCTTGTGAACCTTGTTCGGAAGTGACATCATCTGGTTTTACTAGTTCTCTTATTGAAGTGGATCGGATTTGGAACTTACGTATTTTCGACTCTGTCGACTCGTTTATGTTCGTTGACATTTCGAGCTTGTCCCGCCCCTTGTTTTTGTTTATCGAACGAGTGTGGCATCATTTCTAATAACTAGTTTGTCGTTGTGACTTTTCAATTTCTATTCCCTTTCATGTGGATCTTATGTGAATGCATACGTTGTTGTTTTCACGGATCTTGTTTTGTCTCGAGTCGAGATGTGAACCTCGGAGTTGTCGGTTGAACCTTATTGTTCTTCGTGATCCGAACATGACCGTTCGATTTTTGTTGTCTCGATCGTTTGTTTGTTCGGTTTTGTTCTCGTTTCGTGATTGTTGAGCGTTCAGGCTCCTTCCTAATTCCCTTAAGTTCGGGAAATTAGTCTCATTTTCGATCTTCCAACCCTTGAGCGGTGGAATTCCGTATTTGTTCAGCGATTGGCTCGCGTTTTGATTGATGTACCGTTGGGTTGGTCAATCGTATTGATTTTCGTTCGTTGTGTTTTGTGATTGTTCGGATAATTGACTTGATTGTATTATCCATTTGATGGCGCTTGTCACTTGTTGGTTTTATTATTTCTCTATCGGTGGCGTTGTGTTGGTCGTCGTGGGCGTGTTTTCTGACGTATGTTCCGTTACATTTCTTGCAATGTTTCGCCGTCGGGCGCGAGTTTTCGGTTTTGGGTATCTCGTCGAGTTTTCTGACAGCGGATATTGCTTCTCCTACTTATTTTAAGTTTCGGGACGAAACTTCTTTTAAGGAGGGTAGAATGTAATACCCGTGATTTTGATTTCCGGTAATTTCTTTTTCGGCGGAAGTCCGTTTTGACGACTCGCTCATGACCGTTTCGTCATTCCGAGAATGATTAATTCTGCACTTTTTGTCATCCGAGTTCGTTTTGGTGTCGTTTTGTTGAGTTCCGTGCTTTTAGCGGTTTTTCGCACTTGAGTTCGATTCTTGCGAATCTCGTCCAAAGCTGTTGTTTCGACTTTCTCGTAAGTTCATTTAATGTTATTATTCATGTTGCGAGCTTTGGCTTGGTGTTTCGATCACGTATCGTGATTTTCGGCGTTTGGGCCATTTTCGTAATTTCCCAAAGTTTGGGGTAATTACTTTCCGTTGTCGATTTCGAGCCTTGGGTAGTCGGAATCGTATGTTCTATTAGTGCTCGGATTCGTCTTTTCGAGTACTTCGTAACCGTATCTTCGATTCGCACTCGAGTTCGGGTTTCGAGTCGTTCGGGCCGTCGGAGTTAGTCGGCCGAGTCATGGCCGGGCATGATCGGGCGAGCGACTGGCCGAGTAGCGTCTTGTAATGATCGGCCATTACGTCGTAAGGCGGTTACGTCGTAAGGCCACGGCGTGCGTGCGTACGTTCCGGCATTTTCGAGGCGAAGTTCGGCCATGGCGATTCGTCGTAAGCGTGGCGATTCGTCACGTAACGTGGCGATCGGCTATTTAAGGCTCGGACGGTTTTCTTGACCATTTTCTCCTTCTTTCTCTTCCGTCGTTTGTGGGTGTGTGAATCTTCTAGAGATGTTGTTGGACAATGAATACATGAAGTTTTGAGGTTCATATCATCAATCATCCGTCCTATAACATCCTTTGATCGAGCGAATCAGGTCAGATTTTCTAGAAATCTAATTTTGGGGATTTTGGGTATTTTGTTCGATTTCGTCCGTTTAATCCGATTTAACTTAGGATTTTGATGGATTGATGATTATTTAGATGTATTAT
This sequence comes from Orobanche coerulescens, assembly GCA_033398695.1. Lineage (NCBI taxonomy): Eukaryota > Viridiplantae > Streptophyta > Magnoliopsida > Lamiales > Orobanchaceae > Orobanche > Orobanche coerulescens. Next base: position 659,220 of record JAWKAU010000021.1, read on the forward strand.
ATCATTTCCCTTGTTATTCCATGGTTGGATCGTATCGATTCGTTATTTGGGTCGAGTTCTTGACCGACGCCTTGAAGGTGTCCGGTAAAATGTCTTAGAGGGGTTTTCGGGTGTTCTACGATTATTCTTCCTCGTATGATCGATGATTTATTGATTGTATGATGTTAGGGTCGTGTTTCTTGCGAAGAAACCGTGTTGAACCCTTTCGTTCGTCGTCGTCTTCCGTTTCGATAGCATTGGGCGTTTCGAAGCTTTCCGGTTGAGCCGTGTTCGTCGGAATACTTGCGTGCCGATTTTGAGGCAAGTACCTTGTCCATACTATTCTTGTTTTGTGAATATGATAATTGGTGATCGTCTTTATAATTTTGTTTGATTTTTAGAAAAGAGTTTTAAAAATATTATATTATCATTGTTAAAGTCTCTCTTTAAAAAAGCGTGTGTTTTGTAATTGTGTGGGTTGTAAGTGACTACGTGGATATATGGATATGTTTGGTGTTGATGTTGCGCTTGATAATACGTGTGTACGTATATTATCTCTTTTCAGTGCGTTGTGGATTGACGTGGTGTTTTGCTAAGTGTTTGAGGCCTCTGGGCGAATTGTTTGAATATCCTTGATGTGATATGTTATTTGTGTGAATGTGTGGATATGGTTGAAGGTCTACGGTGGCACATGGCATGTGATCATGTGGCATGGATGCAACAAGTGATTGATCCAACCGTGAGAGCACGAGATAATCTACGGTGGCACATGTCATGCGATCATGTGTCGATTATGCATCAAGCGATTGATCCAACCTTGAGATGTGTGTGATTTGTTTCGCTAGCGGCTCGAGAGGGTCCTTCGAGGCCACGGGTGGGATGTCGGTGGTATCGTCCGGTCTGGCGATGCGCGTGCGTGATTATGTTTCGTTGATTTTACGTCCGTTGAGGACACGTGATGTTGGGCTCGGGCCACCTGTGAATTGTCTATTTTCTATTTGCGAAAATAAAACCTTTGAAATTTGTGACCCTATTGATTTTGGAAAGAGAAGGATTTTAAAATCCTAAATTGTTTTCTATTAAAACTCTCGATGGCCTTTTAGCTGTTTTGTAAATTGTTTCCCTTATTTGCGATCTTTCGGTTTTGGAAATGTTTACCCAAACTCTTGCCTCGGGAAGTACTTTTCTTTATGTTTGGATCCTTGAGGATTCCTGATTATTATTGTTCTTGGAACTTGTATTGTATGGCTCGTATTTTTGCACTTGTACTTGCACTAGCAAAACAGTGGAGTTTTGCTAACCCCCGAGTATTCGGGGGGTGGATGTCTATTTTTGCATTCAGGTTTTGGAGCATAGCACAGGGTCGGCACGAAGGATGATGAAAGATGAACGATACTAATCACACGAGGATCTGTTGATGTCGTTTTGGTCTAGTTGTATTTTCTTTTCCGCTGCAGTATCTTTTCCCCGTTGTACGGGAGTTTATCGTATTTTGACCCCTGCGTGGGTATGTGTTTGAAATTGAGTTGTATGTTATTATTGAAAGACCAAGTCGGTCTACTGAGTTATTTTAGCCTTAAAGGCGATGTTTAGATGTTTGATTTTAGTTATCAGCCTGGTAGATCCTCGAGGAGAGGGCCTACGGCGTGTAATATCCCTGAGTGGATTGGGGGTGTTACATTAACCGTATCAAACTTGTTATTGTCAATTAATCACTTCAGTCATAAGGAACGACGGTTCCAATCATTTCATTGAGCTGTCATTTATTTCACTATCATTCCATCTCGGTGAGTCATTATTCATTTACGATGTCACTTTTGTTATATCGTGGCATTCCGGGTCATAGTGGCGTGCCGGTTGGTATGTGTTGGATTTTCATGTCGGGCACGTTTAAGTCGTGTGTTGGTTGTTGGCCTCACATTGGACTGTGCACACGAGTCATATGCCTCGTGAGACTGATTAGGTACAAGACCACACGTGTATTCGATCGATACTCGTTGGTGGCTTGTGCACGGACACATTTCCATCCCGGGCGTAGTGTGGCACCACCCTTTGAGCCGTAATGTTAGTTGATTCATATAGCATGTTTGATTGCGTATGTTTCGACAGGATATTTCATAACTTCGGATATAATCATGATTGTGTATTTTCAACCCTTGAGGATTGTTGTTCTTTGTAACTGACCCCGTTTGGGGATTTTGTTTTTCAGGTCTTGGCAAGGCAAAAGCACGGGGAGAACACGCTGACGTCGAGGAGTCCCAGTGATACTAGTAGGGGCCCCCGATCTTTCAGTTATTCATATTATTGTCATTTATCTTCCGCTGCAGATTTTCATTTGGATACTCTGTTTCATTCAGTGTTGTGTATTTTATCTTCATATAAAATACACTAGTATTCGGTATTATCCTGGTGTGTTGTAATTAAACTCCTCATCGGAGTAATTACTGTTGTAATGTGGTTCGGTACTACATTTATCCTGTGTAATTCATTCATTTTCATTTGCCTGGTGGGTCCCAGTTGGGGATCCACGACACTGTAATATCCGCCTCGTTTGGGGTGTTACATAGTTGGTATCGGAGCGTGGTTTTGAATACTACCTTCCGAGTCATGTCTAACGCCTAGTATCATTGCCGAGCCAATCAGACCGAAAGAACTGTAAGATTTCTAACGCCATGGTATAATTTCTGGCAATAGTCATTCATTCATCATTCATCAATTAACAATCCTCAAACATCATCATTCATTGTGATTAGGACGATCACGTTAACTCATTAATCACTTAATTCATTTCATTACTCAGTTAATGATCAGGACGATCATGTTAATTCATTAATTACTCAATTCGTTTCATTACTCAGTTGTCGATCTGGATGATCATATTATTAATTTTGTTAAGTTATTCAAGATAATCATTTCAAGAATTTCATCAGATAATCATGTCACTTCAGTAAATCATTCATATAATCACTAAGTTAGAGCATGTATACTCATTTTCATCATCTCACGACATAATCATAAGTGATAATCATGCGGGAAATATAATCATCTTGCGACCTTCCTACTTCAGTATGGGGAGAGCTGTCAGAGGATGCACAGGGGGAGGCCGCGGTGCGGGCCGAAACTCGGGAAATAATCACTCGCTGTCGAGAAATCGTGCCCAGGACTCGGCTCGATCAGAAGATGTTCGGGTTGATCCACTCACTTTTATGCAGGCCATGATGACCCATGTGCAGTTGCTCAATCATCATTACGCCACTCTGGTCGGATTAATCGAGAGAACTCTCCCGTATGAGCCGGCTGTTAAGGAAAGTGCTGAACAACAACCTTCATCTATCAGCAAGAAATCAACGAAGCGTAATCAACCCGAAGGCGGTCAGTCAACCTTCAAGAAGCTTCGTGTGAGTCCTATCGTTTCTGAGCGACCTCCTACGGCGCATAATCGTGCGGGATCTCGATCCGGCGGCGATTCGGCCATCACTGTTTCAATTGTGGGCAGCGGGTCATTTCAGCTTGAGTGTCCGAAACCATCTATCACGTGCTATAATTGTGGGAATTTTGGGCATAAGGCCCGTTTTTGCGAAAGGACTCCAAGTCGGCTCGCGGCATCTCGAGCCGAAGCAATCGGCGTTTGATCGATCGCTTTGTCAACGTCGTTTAAGACAATGGAAGCAAATAGAGTTGGGGCTCATATTTATCGACAGGAGCGTCGGTTCGGGGCCGGCAAGTCCCGATTCATGTGATGAGGAGGATCGGCGATCCGTGGTGGCGAATGACCTCGGGTATACTCGTAATTTTATTTCAACTTTGTGTGTACCTTTTTGAATCTGGTGCACCGCATTCATTCATTTTCGAATCATGTTTGAATAGACTTATTTTGGGATAGTCCTATTGCTTGTGGACCTAATACCATCGGTCTACAGACGATGGAAGATTTTTGGAAATCATACGAATTAAGCTTAATGACCGCGATTGGTTGATGGATCTAATCGTGGTGAATTTATCTTAGGACGGTGTAATTTTCGGTATTAGTTAGTTTGATCGTCTTGATACTATCCTCAGTGTTTGTTAGCGTTTGGTCGCTATCTTTCCGTCGTTGGTTGTCGAATATGTGCTTCAGGGAAGTAATCCCCGTTGTTCCAGAAGAAGTATTAGTATGACGAATTCTCGCAATCGTCGAGCTATTCAATCATTCATTGTATCATTTTCATCGATTGGCCTTTCTAAGGCAATCGAGTTATTCACTCATTCATTGTATCATTTTCATCGATTGGCCTTTCTAAGGCAATCGAGTTATTCAATCATTCATTGTATCATTTTCATCGATTGGCCTTTCTAAGATAATCGAGTCATTCAATCATTCATTGTATCATTTTCATCGATTGGCCTTTCTAAGGCAATCGAGTTATTCAACCATTCATTGTATCATTTTTATCGATTGGCCTTTCTAAGGCAATCGAGTTGTTCAATCATTATTGGTATCACTTTTTATCGATTGACCATTCTAGGGCAATCGAAATGTTCAATCATTCGTGGTATCATTGTCATCGATTGACGATGTATTTCCAGACGAGTTATCTGGTTGCCTTCACATAGAGTAGGGGAATTCAGGAGTGAGTTGGGCAGTCGTCCCCTTTATCGAAGGCACCGTATCGGATGGCTCAGGCGAGAATGCGGGGAGTTGAAGATTCAACTTGAGGAATAGTTCGAGAAAGGTTATCTCCGACCGATTGCGTCCCCGTGAGGAGCACCAGTGTGATCTGTCAAGGAGAAGGATGGCTCGTCTCGTGTGTGTATTAATTACCAGGAGTTGAACAGGGTGATGATCAAGACGAGTATCCCTTACCCCGTATTGATGATCTTTTAGATCAACTTCAAGGAGCTTCAGTATTTTCCAAGATCGACTTAAGATCTGGATATCACCAGTTGCGGATTCGAGAGTCGGATATCGCAAGGACAGCGTTTCGTACACGCTATGGTCATTATGAGTTCGTAGTTATGCCGTTCGGGCTAACTATTGCACCTGCGGTATTCATGGAGTTAATGAATCGGGTTTTCATCGACCTTTTAGATCAGTTTGTTGTCTTCATCGATGACATTTTGATTTATTCTCGTAGCCGAGAGGAACACGAGGTTCATCTTCATCAGGTTCTCGACGTGTTGAGACGAGAGCAACTTTATGGAAAGTTTTCCAAATATGAGTTCTGGATGTCCGAAGTGACTTTTCTCGGGCATGTAATTTCATCTGACAGAGTTCGTGTCGACCCTCAGAAGATGGAGGCTATCCGAGATTGGCAACCTCCGAAAGATGTTAAGTAAATCCGAAGTTTCCTCGGATTAGCTGGTTAATTATCCAACCCACGGCCGGAGCTAGCAACCGTGGTTTTCGCATTGGAAATTTGGCGTCGTTACCTTTATGGCATCACCTGTCAAATCTTCACCAATCTCAAGAGTTGAAGTATATATTTACTCACAAGGAGTTAAATATGCGACAGAGGCGGTGGTTGGAACTAATCAAAGATTTTGATATCGAGATCCTTTACCACCCGGGCAAGGCGAACGTTGTCGCCGACGCCTTGAGTCGTAAGTCCGTTCAAGAGCAGATGCTTGCTCGTTTAACAGTTCAGAAGGAGCTTCAGCAGGAATTCCTTAGACCCGAGATCGAGGTCCGGCTTCAGCGAGTTCAGGGACAGCTTTGTATGTTAGAGATTTCATCATCACTTGAGGAGGAAATCAGGGAGAATCAGGGTTCAGATTCATTTTGTTGCTCATCCGCGAGGATTAGGCACAGGGGAAAGCCCCTGGATTTGCGGTCCACAAGGATGGAATCTTGAGATTTAAGAATCGGTTGTGCGTACCGGCGAATGATGAGTTGAAAAACTCGATCTTGAGAGAAGCTCATGCTACCCCTTATCCGGTTCATTCGGGGTCTAGCAAGATGTACAAGGACTTGAAACAAAATTTCTGGTGGAGTATTATGAAGCGAGAAGTCGCGGAATTTGTTTCGAGATGTTTAGCCTATCAGCAAGTCAAGATGGAACATCAGCGACCGGCGAGTATGCTGATACCGCTCCCTATTCCAGAATGGAAGTGGGAAGACATTTCTATGGATTTCATCACGAGTTGCCGACGAGTCGTCGTGGCATGAATACGATCTGAGTGATCGCGGACTGCTTAACTAAATCAGCTCTTTTCCTTGAGATTAAGGATACGTGGGGTCCCGAGAGACTTACCCATCTATTCATCAAAGAGATAGTGAGATTGCACGGTACCCCTAAGAGTATCGTTTCTGATCGTGACGGACGATTCGTGTGTCATTTTGGAAATCAGTTCATCGTGCTATGGGAACTCAGCTTAATCTCATTACCGTTTTTCATCCTCAGTCCGACGGACAACCAGAGAGGACTATTCAGACATCGGAGGACATGTTGAGGGCATGCGTCCTCGATTTAGAAGACAATTGGGAAGCCCAACTACCGTTGATCGAATTCACGTACAATAATAGTTGGCACTCTTCGTTTCAGGTAGCACCTTATGAGGCACAAATGCGGTCGTCGTTGTCGATCTCCCTTGTGTTGGGACGACCCATCAGAATCAATCGACACCGAGCCCGATATGCTTATAGCCACCCGTGAGAAGGTAGCTTTGATCAGGAGTCGTTGTTGACCGCTCGGAGTCGACAGGAATCATATGCAGGTAATCATCGTCGACCATTAGAGTTCGAGACGGGTGACCATGTTTTGGTCAAGGTAATCCCGAGTCGTAATATCTTCTGTTTTGGGAAGAGGGGAAAGTTGAGTCCGAGATTCATTGAACCGTTTGAGATTCTGGATCGAATAGGCGAGTTAGCTTATCGATTGGCTTTACCTCTGGCGTTGAGCCGAATTCGTAATGTGTTTCACGTCTATCAGCTACGAAAATATGTTGCCGACCCGAGTCACATACTTCAGTTCGACGAAATCGAGATCGCAGATGATCATTCGTATGAGGAGCGTCCCATACGAGTGTTAGAGCGGCAAATCAAACAGTTGAGAAATAAGGCGATTCCTTTGGTTAAGTTTCAGTGGTCTAGACACGGAGTCGAAGAGGCCACTTGGGAAACCAAGGAGAGTATGCGGGGGAGTTATCCCGAGTTGTTTGACCCTTAGTTTCGGGGACGAAACTCTTTTTAAGGGGGAGGGAGTATGTAATACCCGGTTGTAATTCATTCTTTACCATTCAGTAATTATCAGTCTGTAATTATCACTCAGTAATTTTCACTCATTAATGATCGCTCATCATTCATGATTCATTCATTTACGTTCATTTGGCATGTTGTAACCGCGTATCAGTTCCCGATTGTCATTTCATCTCCGTTTGAGTGTCAGAGCGGGAGTATTATCATTATCATCGTGATTGGTAGTCTTGTGCTGGAAGTATCATTTTTGACATGTGTTGGACTTGTTCGCATTCACAAACGTACGGTATGTCGAATCATTCATCAATCGTAGCAAGGAATCGGAGTTGTCAGAATTTCATCTTGTCAAGCAACGAGTTACGGCCGTAAGGAGTGTCCGATACGGCCGTAATCGACGTTCGTTGTTTCCGGGCCTTTTCGGCCGAGCAGGACTTACGGCCGTAAGGATTTCGGCATACGGCCGTAAGTTGGGCAGTACGGCCGTAAGGCTGGCCGGTTACGGCCGTACGTGTCAGCGGTGCCCAGACGTTTTGGCGAAGGCGAGTTACGGCCGTAAGGGTTTCAAAGATACAGCCGTAAGGCGAGGGAGATATGGCCGTAAGGCTTGGCCGGATACGGCCGTACGCTGCAGGCTAGGTGCCTGGTCATTTTCGACGAAGAGGGCTTACGCCCGTAAGCTTGGCCGGATACGACCGTATCATCCGAGTTACGGCCGTAAGGCGTGCGGGTACGGCCGTAAGGATGTCGGCGGATGTTTTTGACGAAGGCGGGTTACGCCCGTAACTCAGGAGCGGTTACGGCCGTAAGTCTGTCGGCAGGCTTTCGGACGAAGCCGAGTTACGGCCGTACGAGTTGGCCGGTTACGGCCGTAAGGCCGTTGACCTGGAATGTTACGGCCGTAAGAGGGCCGAGTTACGGCCGTAACTTCCGGCAGTTTATATAGGGCTGGCCAGAACTTTTTCATCATTTTTCATTCTTTTTTCATTTTGTTCCGAGAGAGAGACTTGAGAGAGGGATTTTTCCATCCTCAATCACTTGAGTGTCAGTTTTTCATCATCCTCATTCATTTGGGAAGCTCGGATACTCGATTTAACTCGTGTTCATCGGATCGAAGTGGTTAGATCTTTAAGAGGTAATTTCTTCAACATCTTGGGTTTCAATTTTGTGTTGAGATATGATGTTTTGGACGTTATAATCATGTTATATGAAGGGATATGTATATGATTATGAGTTTGTATAATGATTCATTGGATTATTGAGGGATTATTCAAGAACACTTTGAATATCGAGTTGGAATTGGGGGGTTTCGATTAATTGTCGTTATAATCACGTTTTTGGATATTCGTTTTGGATTATTAATCGTATTGAAGATATTTTGTTGGTTTGAAACACTTCTTGGGGGATTTTATATTGGTATATTAAGGTTTGATTGTAAACAATCGGAGTTTGGCCGCAACGTGTTTGATTTAATGACTCAATGGACTTGGTTTAGTCGTATCGACGTTTTGAGTTCGTTATATTCGTGTTTGATTCGTATATTGAACGGATTGTTGGTAATTGTATTATTCAAGGTTGTTCGAGCGACCGATATCTCAATTAGGACGTTGTTCGTGGAAGGATAATTGTCACCGGTGTTGTGTAAGTTAATTCTTACTCGGTTAAAAGGATATTCATCCCTTTTGTTGTTGTTCATTCATAATCATAACTCATTCATCATTGTATTAACCGTATCAAACTTGTTATTGTCAATTAATCACTTGATCATAAGGAACAGCGGTTCCAATCATTTCATTAATTTGTCATTTATTTCACTATCATTCCATCTCGTTGAGTCATTATTAATTTTATATGTCACTTTAGTTATATCGTGGCATTACTGGTAATACTGGCGTGCCGGTTGGTATGTGTTGGATTTTCATGTCGGGCACGTTTAAGTCGTGTGTTGGTTGTTGGCCTCACATTGGACTGTGCACACGAGTCATATGCCTCGTGAGACTGATTAGGTACAAGACCACACGTGTATTCGATCGATACTCGTTGGTGTCTTGTGCACGGACACATTTCCATCCCGGGCGTAGTGTGGCACCACCCTTTGAGCCGTAATGTTAGTTGATTCATATAGCATGTTTGATTGCGTATGTTTCGACAGGATATTTCATAACTTCGGATATAATCATGATTGTGTATTTTCAACCCTTGAGGATTGTTGTTCTTTGTAACTGACCCCATTTGGGGATTTTGTTTTTCAGGTCTTGTCAAGGCAAAAGCACGGGGAGAACACGCTGACGTCGAGGAGTCCCAGTGATACTAGTAGGGCCCCCCGATCTTTCAGTTATTCATATTATTGTCATTTATCTTCCGCTGCAGATTTTCATTTGGATACTCCGTTTCATTCAGTGTTGTGTATTTTATCTTCATATAAAATACACTAGTATTCGGTATTATCCTGGTGTGTTGTAATTAAACTCCTCATCGGAGTAATTACTGTTGTAATGTGGTTCGGTACTACATTTATCCTGTGTAATTCATTCATTTTCATTTGCCTGGTGGGTCCCAGTTGGGGATCCACGGCACTGTAATATCCGCCTCGTTTGGGGTGTTACAGAGTTGGTATCGGAGCGTGGTTTTGAATACTACCTTCCGAGTCATGTCTAATTTGAAATCATCGTCATTAGACTAGTATCATTGGACTTTCGCGTCACGTGTGACCTGTGCAAATGCCGAGCCAATCAGACCGAAAGAACTGTAAGATTTCTAACGCCATGGTATAATTTCTGGCAATAGTCATTCATTCATCATTCATCAATTAACAATCCTCAAACATCATCATTCATTGTGATTAGGACGATCACATTAACTCATTAATCACTTAATTCATTTCATTACTCAGTTAATGATCAGGACGATCATGTTAATTCATTAATTACTCAATTCGTTTCATTACTCAGTTGTCGATCTGGATGATCATATTATTAATTTTGTTAAGTTATTCAAGATAATCATTTCAAGAATTTCATCAGATAATCATGTCACTTCAGTAAATCATTCATATAATCACTAAGTTAGAGCATGTATACTCATTTTCATCATCTCACGACATAATCATAAGTGATAATCATGCGGGAAATATAATCATCTTGCGACCTTCCTACTTCAGTATGGGGAGAGCTGTCAGAGGATGCATAGGGAGAGGCCGCGGTGCAGGCCGAAACTCGGGAAATAATCACTTGCTGTCGGGAAATCGTGCCCAGGACTCGGCTCGATCAGAAGATGTTCGGGTTGATCCACTCACTTTTATGCATGCCATGATGACCCATGTGCAGTTGCTCAATCATCATTACGCCACTCTGGCCGGATTAATCGAGAGAACTCTCCCGTATGAGCCGGCTGTTAAGGAAAGTGCTGAACAACAACCTTCATCTATCAGCAAGAAATCAACGAAGCGTAATCAACCCGAAGGCGGTCAGTCAACCTTCAAGAAGCTTCGTGTGAGTCCTATCGTTTCTGAGCGACCTCCTACGGCGCATAATCGTGCGGGATCTCAGTCCCGAGCGGCCAGTTCGGCCATCACCTGTTTCAATTGTGGAACGCCGGGTCATTTCAGCACTGAGTGTCTGAAACCATCTATCACGTGCTATAATTGTGGGAATTTTGGGCATAAGGCCCGTTTTTGCCGAAAGGACTCCAAGTCGGCTCGCGGCATCTCAGGCCCCGGCAATCGGCGTTTGAGAATCGTTGCTTTGTCAACGTCGTTTAAGACAATGGAAGCAAATAGAGTTGGGGCTCATATTTATCAGACGGAGCGTCCGGTTCGGGGGCCGGCAAGTCCCAGATTCATGTGATGAGGAGGATCGACGATCCGGTGGCCCGAATGACCTCAGGTATACTCGTAATTTTATTTCAACCTGTGTGTACCTTTTTGGATACTGGTGCACCGCATTCATTCATTTTCGAATCATGTTTGAATAGACTTATTTTGGGATAGTCCTATTGCTTGTGGACCTAATACCACCGGTCTACCTGACGATGGAAGATTTTTTTCGGAAATCATACCGAATTAAGCTTAATGACCGCGATTGGTTGATGGATCTAATCGTGGTGAATTTATCTTAGGACGGTGTAATTTTTGGTATTAGTTAGTTTGATCGTCTTGATACTATCCTCAGTGTTTGTTAGCGTTTGGTCGCTATCTTTCCGTCGTTGGTTGTCGAATATGTGCTTCAGGGAAGTAATCCCCGTTGTTCCAGAAGAAGTATTGTATGACGAAAGCAGAGAAATTCTGCAATCGAGCTATTCAATCATTCATTGTATCATTTTCATCGATTGGCCTTTCTAAGGCAATCGAGTTATTCAATCATTCATTGTATCATTTTCATCGATTGGCCTTTCTAAGGCAATCGAGTTATTCAATCATTCATTGTATCATTTTCATCGATTGGCCTTTCTAAGATAATCGAGTCATTCAATCATTCATTGTATCATTTTCATCGATTGGCCTTTCTAAGGCAATCGAGTTATTCAACCATTCATTGTATCATTTTTATCAATTGGCCTTTCTAAGGCAATCGAGTTGTTCAATCATTATTGGTATCACTTTTTATCGATTGACCATTCTAGGGCAATCGAAATGTTCAATCATTCGTGGTATCATTGTCATCGATTGACGATGTATTTCCGCACGAGTTATCCGGTTGCCTTCACATAGAGTAGGGAATTCAGAGTGAGTTGGAGCAGTCGTCCCCTTTATCGAAGGCACCGTATCGGATGGCTCCGACGAGAATGCGGAGTTGAAGATTCAACTTGAGGAATAGTTCGAGAAAGGTTATCTCCGACCGATTGCGTCCGTGAGGAGCACCGGTGTGATCTGTCAAGGAGAAGGATGGCTGCCTCGTGTGTGTGTATTAATTACTGTGAGTTGAACAGGTGATGATCAAGATTAGTATCCCTTACCCCGTATTGATGATCTTTTAGATCAACTTCGGGGAGCTTCGGATTTTCCAAGATCGACTTAAGATCTGGATATCACCGCCATGGATTCGAGAGTCGGATATCGCAACGACAGCGTTTCGTACACGCTATGGTCATTATGAGTTCGTAGTTATGCCGTTCGGGCTAACTATTGCACCTGCGGTATTCATGGAGTTAATGAATCGGGTTTTCATCGACCTTTTAGATCAGTTTGTTGTTGTCTTCATCGATGACATTTTGATTTATTCTCGTAGCCGAGAGGAACACGAGGTTCATCTTCATCAGGTTCTCGACGTGTTGAGACGAGAGCAACTTTATGGAAAGTTTTCCAAATATGAGTTCTGGATGTCCGAAGTGACTTTTCTCGGGCATGTAATTTCATCTGACAGAGTTCGTGTCGACCCTCAGAAGATGGAGGCTATCCGAGATTGGCAACCTCCGAAAGATGTTAAGTAAATCCGAAGTTTCCTCGGATTAGTTGGTTAATTATCCAACCCACGGCCGGAGCTAGCAACCGTGGTTTTCGCATTGGAAATTTGGCGTCGTTACCTTTATGGAATCACCTGTCAGATCTTCACCAATCTCAAGAGTTGAAGTATATATTTACTCACAAGGAGTTAAATATGCGACAGAGGCGGTGGTTGGAACTAATCAAAGATTTTGATATCGAGATCCTTTACCACCCGGGCAAGGCGAACGTTGTCGCCGACGCCTTGAGTCGTAAGTCCGTTCAAGAGCAGATGCTTGATCGTTTAACAGTTCAGAAGGAGCTTCAGCAGGAATTCCTTAGACCCGAGATCGAGGTCCGGCTTCAGCGAGTTCAGGGACAGCTTTGTATGTTAGAGATTTCATCATCACTTGAGGAGGAAATCAGGGAGAATCAGGGTTCAGATTCATTTTGTTGCTCATCCGCGAGGATGAGGCACAGGGGAAAGCCCCTGGATTTGCGGTCCACAAGGATGGAATCTTGAGATTTAAGAATCGGTTGTGCGTACCGGCGAATGATGAGTTGAAAAACTCGATCTTGAGAGAAGCTCATGCTACCCCTTATCCGGTTCATCCAGGGTCTAGCAAGATGTACAAGGACTTGAAACAAAATTTCTGGTGGAGTATTATGAAGCGAGAAGTCGCGGAATTTGTTTCGAGATGTTTAGCCTATCAGCAAGTCAAGATGGAACATCAGCGACCGGCGAGTATGCTGATACTTCTCCCTATTCCAGAATGGAAGTGGGAAGACATTTCTATGGATTTCATCACGAGTTGCCGACGAGTCGTCGTGGCATGAATACGATCTGAGTGATCGCGGGCTGCTTAACTAAATCAGCTCTTTTCCTTGAGATTAACGATACGTGGGGTCCCGAGAGACTTACCCATCTATTCATCAAAGAGATAGTGAGATTGCACGGTACCCCTAAGAGTATTGTTTCTGATCGTGACGGACGATTCGTGTCTCATTTTGGAAATCAGTTCATCGTGCTATGGGAACTCAGCTTAATCTCATTACCATTTTTCATCCTCAGTCCGACGGACAATCAGAGAGGACTATTCAGACATCGGAGGACATGTTGAGGGCATGCGTCCTCGATTTAGAAGACAATTGGGAAGCCCAACTACCGTTGATCGAATTCACGTACAATAATAGTTGGCACTCTTCGTTTCAGGTAGCACCTTATGAGGCCTGGTACGGTCGTCGTTGTCGATCTCCCTTGTGTTGGGACGACCCATCAGAATCAATCGACACCGAGCCCGATATGCTTATAGCCACCCGTGAGAAGGTAGCTTTGATCAGGAGTCGTTGTTGACCGCTCGGAGTCGACAGGAATCATATGCAGGTAATCGTCGACCATTAGAGTTCGAGACGGGTGACCATGTTTTGGTCAAGGTAATCCCGAGTCGTAATATCTTCCGTTTTGGGAAGAGGGGAAAGTTGAGTCCGAGATTCATTGGACCGTTTGAGATTCTGGATCGAATAGGCGAGTTAGCTTATCGATTGGCTTTACCTCTGGCATTGAGCCGAATTCGTAATGTGTTTCACGTCTATCAGCTACGGAAATATGTTGCCGACCCGAGTCACATACTTCAGTTCGACGAAATCGAGATCGCAGATGATCATTCGAATGAGGAGCGTCCCATACGAGTGTTAGAGCGGCAAATCAAACAGTTGAGGAATAAGGAGATTCCTTTGGTTAAGTTTCAGTGGTCTAGACACGGAGTCGAAGAGGCCACTTGGGAAACCAAGGAGAGTATGCGGGGGAGTTATCCCGAGTTGTTTGACCCTTAGTTTCGGGGACGAAACTCTTTTTAAGGGGGAGGGAGTATGTAATACCCGGTTGTAATTCATTCTTTACCATTCAGTAATTATCAGTCTGTAATTATCACTCAGTAATTTTCACTCATTAATGATCGCTCATCATTCATGATTCATTCATTTACGTTCATTTGGCATGTTGTAACCGTGTATCAGTTCCCGATCGTCATTTCATCTCCGTTTGAGTGCCAGAGCGGGAGTATTATCATTATCATCGTGATTGGTAGTCTTGTGCTGGAAGTATCATTTTTGACATGTGTTGGACTTGTTCGCGTTCACAAACGTACGGTATGTCGAATCATTCATCAATCGTAGCAAGGAATCGGAGTTGTCGGAATTTCATCTTGTCAAGCAACGAGTTACGGCCGTAAGGAGTGTCGGATACGGCCGTGTCGGCGTTCGTTGTTTAGGGCCTTTTCGCCGAAAGCGGACTTACGGGCGTAAGGATTTCGGCATACGGCGTAAGTTGGCAAAAGTCGGGCCGTAAGGTGGCGATTCTGGCCGTACGTGTCGAGCAGTGTGCCCATACGTTTTTGGCCGAAGGCGAGTTACGGCCGTAAGGGTTTCAGCATACGGCCGTAAGGCGAGGGAGATATGGCCGTAAGGCTTGGCCGGATACGGCCGTACGCTGCAGGCTAGGTGCCTGGTCATTTTCGACGAAGAGGGCTTACGCCCGTAAGCTTGGCCGGATACAGCCGTATCATCCGAGTTACGGCCGTAAGGCGTGCGGGTACGGCCGTAAGGATGTCGGCGGATGTTTTTGACGAAGGCGGGTTACGCCCGTAACTCAGGAGCGGTTACGGCCGTAAGTTTGTCGGCAGGCTTTCGGACGAAGCCGAGTTACGGACGTACGAGTTGGCCGGTTACGGCCGTAAGGCCGCTGACCTGGAATGTTACGTCCGTAAGAGGGCCGAGTTACGGCCGTAACTTCCGGCAGTTTATATAGGGCTGGCCGGGACTTTTTCATCATTTTTCATTCTTTTTTCATTTTGTTCCGAGAGAGAGACTTGAGAGAGGGATTTTTCCATCCTCAATCACTTGAGTGTCATTTTTCATCATCCTCATTCATTTGGGAAGCTCGGATACTCGATTTAACTCGTGTTCATCGGATCGAAGTGGTTAGATCTTCAAGAGGTAATTTCTTCAACATCTTGGGTTTCGATTTTGTGTTGAGATATGATGTTTTGGACGTTATAATCATGTTATATGAAGGGATATGTATATGATTATGAGTTTGTATAATGATTCATTGGATTATTGAGGGATTATTCAAGAACACTTTGAATATCGAGTTGGAATTGGGGGTTTTCGATTAATTGTCGTTATTATCACGTTTTTGGATATTCGTTTTGGATTATTAATCGTATTGAAGATGTTTTGTTGGTTTGAAACACTTCTTGGGGGATTTGATATTGGTATATTGAGGTTTGATTGTAAACAATTGGAGTTTGGCCGCAACGTGTTTGATTTAATGACTCAATGGACTTGGTTTAGTCGTATCGACGTTTTGAGTTCGTTATATTCGTGTTTGATTCGTATATTGAACGGCTTGTTGGTAATTGTATTATTCAAGGTTGTTCGAGCGACCGATATCTCAATTAGGACGTTGTTCGTGGAAGGATAATTGTCACCGGTGTTGTGTAAGTTAATTCTTACTCTGTTAAAAGGATATTCATCCCTTTTGTTGTTCATTCATAATCATAACTCATTCATCATTGTATTAACCGTATCAAACTTGTTATTGTCAATTAATCACTTCAGTCATAAGGAACGACGGTTCCAATCATTTCATTGAGCTGTCATTTATTTCACTATCATTCCATCTCGGTGAGTCATTATTCATTTTCGATGTCACTTTTTTTATATCGTGGCATTCGGGTCATCTTGGCGTGCGTTGGTATGTGTTGATTTTCATGTCGCACGTTTAAGTCGTGTGTTGGTTGTTGGCCTCACATTGATCGCACACGAGTCATATGCCTCGTGAGATCGACAGGTACAAGACCACACGTGTATTCGATCGATACTCGTTGGTGGCTTGTGCACGGACACATTTCCATCCCGGGCGTAGTGTGGCACCACCCTTTGAGCCGTAATGTTAGTTGATTCATATAGCATTTTTGATTGCGTATGTTTGACAGATATTTCATAACCGGATATAATCATGATTGTGTATTTTCAACCCTTGAGGATTGTTGTTCTTTGTAATCGACCCCCGTTTGGGGATTTTGTTTTTCGTGTCTTGGCAAGGCAAAAGCACGGGAGAACACGCCGACGTCGAGGAGTCCCAGTGATACTAGTAGGGGCCCCGATCTTTCGATTATTCATATTATTGTCATTTATCTTCCGGCATGATTTTCATTTGGATACTCCGTATCATTCACTGATGTGTATATTATCTTCAAATAAAATACACTACTATTCGGTATTGTCTGGTGTGTTGTAATTAAACTCCTCATCGGAGTAATTCTTGTTGTAATGTGGTTCGGTACTACATTTATCTGTGTAATTCATTCATTTTCATTTGCACGGTGGGTCCTGGTGGGATCCACGACCGTAATATCTGCCTAGTTTGGGGTGTTACATCAATACATTAGAGAATGTATTTTTAAGCCTAAGAAACACATCTAAATTGAAAATGACACAAGATATCAAAATAAAAACGAAATATTATATAAATAAAGTGATATATAGGCCGAAAGTGCGTGAATACGGGGGAATTTAGGCTCGGGACTAGTTATGTCATGGCGGAACGCTATGAGTTCGACACGAATCGCCGTTCCGCTTCCAGAAACATATTATAATAGGTATTCTGAGCATTGGGTCACACGATGGGTGCGAAGAGTCACGGCATGTGTGGCGGGTCCCGTAGCTCCTCCCGGTTCGAAAGTTATGGCTGTTTGAAGTTCGGGTCGAATCTACCATAAGATAATAGAATATGGTTCCATTTATGGGTGCGACCATACCAGCACTAATGCACCGGATCCCATTAGAACTCCGAAGTTAAGCGCGCTTGGGCAAAAGTCGTACTAGGATGGGTGACCCCCTGGGAAGTCCTCGTGTTGCACCCCCTTTTTTTTGCTGTACAACGCTGCTGGGTTCTTTTTTTACGCTCGATTTTTCGTTTTCTTAGGAATTCTGCATGGTGATCCTTGCACCTACGGTCTAAAGAAGCTTATTGAAAATAATTTACCGTTACGGGAGTAATAAAGTAAATGACAAACGCACGTCGTACGGGGAAGAAATGCGATTTTACTAAATAGAAATTATCAAATTCCGCCTCTCAATACATTAGAGAATTCTGAGCATCGGGACACACGATGGGCGCGAGAAGAGCTTCGCCGGCATGTGTGGTGGGTCCCGTAGCTCCTCCCGGTTCGAAAGTTATGGCTGTTTGAAGCACTAATGCGCCGGATCTCATCAGAACTCCGAAGTTAAGCGTGCTTGGGCGAGAGTAGTACTAGGATGGGTGACCCCCTCGGAAGCCCTCGTGTTGTACACCGATTTTTTGCCTTCCAACGCTGCTCGATTCTTTTTTTACGCTCGATTTTTTTGTTTTCTTAGGAATTATGCACGGTGATCCTTCCACCTACGGTCTAAAGAAGCTTATTGAAAATAATATACTGTTACGGGAGTAATAAAGTAAATGACAAACGCACGTCAGACGGAAGAAATGCGATTTTACTAATTAAAAATTATCAAATTCCGCCTCTCAATACATTAGAGAATGTATTTTTAAGCCTAAGAAACACATCTAAATTGAAAATGACACAAGATATCAAAAGAAAAACGAAATATTATATAAATAAAGTGATATAAAGGCCGAAAGTGCGTGAAAACGGAGTAATTTAGGCTCGGGACCAGTTATGTCATGGCGGAACGCGATGAGTTCGACACGAATCGCCGTTCAGATTCCGGAAACATATTATAATAGGAATTCTGAGCATTGAGTCACACGATGGGCGCGAGAAGAGCTTCAACGGCATGTGTGGTGGGTCCCGTAGCTCCTCCCGGTTCGAAAGTTATGGCTGTTGAAGTTCGGGTCGAATCTACAATAAGATAATAGAATATGGTTCCATTTATGGGTGCGATCATACCAGCACTAATGCACCAGATCCCATCAGAACTCCGAAGTTAAGCGCACTTGGTCGAGAGTAGTACTAGGATGGGTGACCCCCTGGGAAGTCCTCGTGTTGCACCCGTTTTTTTTGCCGTCCAGCGCTGCTGGATTCTTTTTTTACGCTCGATTTTTCGTTTTCTTAGGAATTCTGAACGGTGATCCTTCCACCCACGGTCTAAAGAAGCTTATTGAAAATGATATACCGTCACGTGAGTAATAAAGTAAATGACAAACGCACGTCGTACGGGGAAGAAATGTGATTTTACTAATTAGAAATTATCAAATTCCGCCTCTCAATACATTGGAGAATGTATTTTTAAGCCTAAGAAACAGATCTAAATTGAAAATGACACAAGATATCAAAAGAAAAACGAAATATTATATAAATAAAGTGATATAAAGGCCGAAAGTGCGTGAAAACGGGGTAATTTAGGCTCGGGACTAGTTATGTCATGGCGGAACGCGATGAGTTCGACACGAATCGCCGTTTCGATTCCGGAAACATATTATAATAGGAATTCTGAGCATCGAGTCACACGATGGGCGCGAGAAGAGCTTCAACGGCATGTGTGGTGGGTCCCGTAGCTCCTCCCGGTTCGAAAGTTATGGCTGTTGAAGTTCGGGTCGAATCTACAATAAGATAATAGAATATGGTTCCATTTATGGGTGCGATCATACCAGCACTAATGCACCAGATCCCATCAGAACTCCGAAGTTAAGCGCACTTGGTCGAGAGTAGTACTAGGATGGGTGACCCCCTGGGAAGTCCTCGTGTTGCACCCGTTTTTTGCCGTCAGTGCCTGATTCTTTTTACGCTCGATTTTCGTTTTCTTAGAATTCGAACGGTGATCCTTCCACCCACGGTCTAAAGAAGCATATTGAAAATGATATACCGTCACGTGAGTAATAAAGTAAATGACAAACGCACGTCGTACGGGGAAGAAATGTGATTTTACTAATTAGAAATTATCAAATTCCGCCTTTCAATACATTGGAGAATGTATTTTTAAGCCTAAGAAACACATCTAAATTGAAAATGACACAAGATATCAAAAGAAAAACGAAATATTATATAAATAAAGTGATATAAAGGCCGAAAGTGCGTGAAAACGGGGTAATTTAGGCTCAGGACCAGTTATGTCATGGCGGAACGCGATGAGTTCGACACGAATCGCCGTTCAGATTCCGGAAACATATTATAATAGGAATTCTGAGCATTGAGTTACACGATGGGCGCGAGAAGAGCTTCGTCAGCATGTGTGGTGGGTCCCGTAGCTCCTCCCGGTTCGAAAGTTATGGCTGTTTGAAGTTCAGGTCGAATCTACCATAAGATAATAGAATATGGTTCCATTTATGGGTGCGATCATACCAGCACTAATGCACCAGATCCCATCAGAACTCCGAAGTTAAGCGCACTTGGTCGAGAGTAGTACTAGGATGGGTGACCCCCTGGGAAGTCCTCGTGTTGCACCCGTTTTTTTTGCCGTCCAGCGCTGCTGGATTCTTTTTTTACGCTCGATTTTTCGTTTTCTTAGGAATTCTGAACGGTGATCCTTCCACCCACGGTCTAAAGAAGCATATTGAAAATGATATACCGTCACGTGAGTAATAAAGTAAATGACAAACGCACGTCGTACGGGGAAGAAATGTGATTTTACTAATTAGAAATTATCAAATTCCGCCTTTCAATACATTGGAGAATGTATTTTTAAGCCTAAGAAACACATCTAAATTGAAAATGACACAAGATATCAAAAGAAAAACGAAATATTATATAAATAAAGTGATATAAAGGCCGAAAGTGCGTGAAAACGGGGTAATTTAGGCTCAGGACCAGTTATGTCATGGCGGAACGCGATGAGTTCGACACGAATCGCCGTTCAGATTCCGGAAACATATTATAATAGGAATTCTGAGCATTGAGTTACACGATGGGCGCGAGAAGAGCTTCGTCAGCATGTGTGGTGGGTCCCGTAGCTCCTCCCGGTTCGAAAGTTATGGCTGTTTGAAGTTCAGGTCGAATCTACCATAAGATAATAGAATATGGTTCCATTTATGGGTGCGATCATACCAGCACTAATGCACCAGATCCCATCAGAACTCTGAAGTTAAGCGCACTTGGGCGAGAGTAGTACTATGATGGGTGACCCTCTGGGAAGTCCTCGTGTTGCACCCCATTTTTTTTGCCGTTCAGTGCTGCTGGATTCTTTTTTTACGCTCGATTTTTCGTTTTCTTAGGAATTCTGCACGGTGATCCTTCCACCCACGGTCTAAAGAAGCTTATTGAAAATGATATACCGTCACGTGAGTAATAAAGTAAATGACAAATGCACGTCGTACGGGGAAGAAATGTGATTTTACTAATTAGAAATTATCAAATTCCGCCTCTCAATACATTGGAGAATGTATTTTTAAGCCTAAGAAACACATCTAAATTGAAAATGACACAAGATATCAAAAGAAAAACGAAATATTATATAAATAAAGTGATATAAAGGCCGAAAGTGCGTGAAAACGGGGTAATTTAGGCTCGGGACCAGTTATGTCATGGCGGAACGCGATGAGTTCGACACGAATCGCCGTTTCGATTCCGGAAACATATTATAATAGGAATTCTGAGCATCGAGTCACACGATGGGCGCGAGAAGAGCTTCGCCGGCATGTGTGGTGGGTCCCGTAGCTCCTCCCGGTTAGAAAGTTATGGCTGTTTGAAGTTCGGGTCGAATCTACCATAAGATAATAGAATATGGTTCCACTTATGGGTGCGATCATACCAGCACTAATGCTCCGGATCCCATCAGAACTCCGAAGTTAAACGCGCTTGGGCGAGAGGAGTATTAGGATGGGTGACCCCCTGGGAAGTCCTCGTGTTGCACCCCGTTTTTTTTGCCGTCCAGTGCTGCTCCATTCTTTTTTTACGCTCGATTTTTCATTTTCTTAGGAATTCTCCACGACGATCCTTCCACTTACGGTCTAAAGAACCTTATTGAAAATGATATACCGTAACGGGAGTAATAAACTAAATGACAAACACACGTCGTACGGGGAAGAAATACGATTTTACTAATTAGAAATTATCAAATTCCGCCTCTCAATACATTAGAGAATGTATTTTTAAGCCTAACACATCTAAATTGAAAATGACACAAGATATCAAAAGAAAAATGAAATATTATATAAATAAAGTGATATAAAGGCCGAAAGTGCGTGAAAACGGGGGAATTTAGGCTCGGGACCAGTTATGTCATGGCGGAACGCTATGAGTTCGACACGAATTGCCGTTCCGCTTCCAAAAACATATTATAATAGGAATTCTGAGCATCGGGTCACACGATGGGCGCGAGAAGAGCTTCGCCGGCATGTGTGGTGGGTCCCGTAGCTCCTCCCGGTTAGAAAGTTATGGCTGTTTGAAGTTCGGGTCGAATCTACCATAAGATAATAGAATATGGTTCCACTTATGGGTGCGATCATACCAGCACTAATGCTCCGGATCCCATCAGAACTCCGAAGTTAAACGCGTTTGGGCGAGAGGAGTATTAGGATGGGTGACCCCCTGGGAAGTCCTCGTGTTGCACCCCGTTTTTTTTGCCGTCCAGTGCTGCTCCATTCTTTTTTTACGCTCGATTTTTCATTTTCTTAGGAATTCTCCACGACGATCCTTCCACTTACGGTCTAAAGAAGCTTATTGAAAATGATATACCGTCACGGGAGTAATAAAGTAAATGACAAACGCACGTCGTACGGGGAAGAAATGCGATTTTACAAATTAGAAAATTATCAAATTCCGCCTCTCAATACATTAGAAAATGTATTTTTAAGCCTAAGAAACACATCTAAATTGAAAATGACACAAGATATCAAAATAAAAACGAAATATTATATAAATAAAGTGATATACAGGCCGAAAGTGCGTGAAAACGGGGTAATTTAGGCTCGGGACCAGTTATGTCATGGCGGAACGCGATGAGTTCGACACGAATCGCCGTTCCGATTCCGGAAACATATTATAATAGGAATTCTGAGCATCGAGTTACACGATAGGCACGAGAAGAGCTTCGTCGGCATGTGTTGTGGGTCCCGTAGCTCCTCCCGGTTCGAAAGTTATGGCTGTTTGAAGTTCGGGTCGAATCTACCATAAGATAATAGAATATGGTTCCATTTATGGGTGCGATCTTACCAGCAC
This sequence comes from Orobanche coerulescens, assembly GCA_033398695.1. Classification (NCBI taxonomy): domain Eukaryota; kingdom Viridiplantae; phylum Streptophyta; class Magnoliopsida; order Lamiales; family Orobanchaceae; genus Orobanche; species Orobanche coerulescens. The sequence continues at coordinate 681,949 of JAWKAU010000021.1, forward strand.
TAATGCACCAGATCCCATCAGAACTCCGAAGTTAAGCGCACTTGGGCGAGAGTAGTATTAGGATGGGTGACCCCCTCAGATGTCCTCGTGTTGCACCCCGTTTTTTTTGCCGTCCAGCACTGCTGGATTTTTTTTTTACGCTCGATTTTTCGTTTTCTTAGGAATTCTGCACGGTGATCCTTCCACCCACGGTCTAAAGAAGCTTATTGAAAATGATATACCATCACGTGAGTAATAAAGTAAATGACAAAAGCACGTCGTACGGGGAAGAAATGTGATTTTACTAATTAGAAATTATCAAATTCCGCCTCTCAATACATTGGAGAATGTATTTTTAAGCCTAAGAAACACATCTAAATTGAAAATGACACAAGATATCAAAAGAAAAACGAAATATTATATAAATAAAGTGATATAAAGGCCGAAAGTGCGTGAAAACGGGGTAATTTAGGCTCGGGACCAGTTATGTCATGGCGGAACGCGATGAGTTCGACACGAATCGCCGTTTCGATTCCGGAAACATATTATAATAGGAATTCTGAGCATCGAGTCACACGATGGACGCGAGAAGAGCTTCGCCGGCATGTGTGGTGGGTCCCGTAGCTCCTCCCGGTTCGAAAGTTATGGCTGTTTGAAGTTCGGGTCGAATCTAAAATAAGATAATAGAATATGGTTCCATTTATGGGTGCGATCATACCAGCACTAATGCACCAGATCCCATCAGAACTCCGAAGTTAAGCGCACTTGGGCGAGGGTAGTACTAGGATGGGTGACCCCCTGGGAAGTCCTCGTGTTGCACCCGTTTTTTTTGCCGTCCAGCGCTGCTGGATTCTTTTTTTACGCTCGATTTTTCGTTTTCTTAGGAATTCTGCACGGTGATCCTTCCACCCACGGTCTAAAGAAGCATATTGAAAATGATATACCGTCACGTGAGTAATAAAGTAAATGACAAACGCACGTCGTACGGGGAAGAAATGTGATTTTACTAATTAGAAATTTTCAAATTCCGCCTTTCAATACATTGGAGAATGTATTTTTAAGCCTAAGAAACACATCTAAATTGAAAATGACACAAGATATCAAAAGAAAAACGAAATATTATATAAATAAATTGATATAAAGGCCGAAAGTGCGTGAAAACGGGGTAATTTAGGCTCGGGACCAGTTATGTCATGGCGGAACGCGATGAGTTCGACACGAATCGCCGTTCCGATTCCGGAAACATATTATAATAGGAATTCTGAGCATCGAGTTACACGATGGGCGCGAGAAGAGCTTCATCGGCATGTGTGGTGGGTCCCGTAGCTCCTCCCGGTTCGAAAGTTATGGCTGTTTGAAGTTCGGGTCGAATCTACCATAAGATAATAGAATATGGTTCCATTTATGGGTGCGATCATACCAGCACTAATGCACCAGATCCCATCAGAACTCTGAAGTTAAGCGCACTTGGGCGAGAGTAGTACTAGGATGGGTGACCCCCTGGGAAGTCCTCGTGTTGCACCGTTTTTGCCGTCAGTCTTCTTTGGATTCTTTTTTACGCTCGATTTTTCGTTTTCTTAGGAATTACGCACGGTGATCCTTCCACCCACGGTCTAAAGAAGCTTATTGAAAATGATATACCGTCACGTGAGTAATAAAGTAAATGAAAAATGCACGTCGTACGGGGAAGAAATGTGATTTTACTAATTAGAAATTATCAAATTCCGCCTCTCAATACATTGGAGAATGTATTTTTAAGCCTAAGAAACACATCTAAATTGAAAATGACACAAGATATCAAAAGAAAAACGAAATATTATATAAATAAAGTGATATAAAGGCCGAAAGTGCGTGAAAACGGGGTAATTTAGGCTCGGGACCAGTTATGTCATGGCGGAACGCGATGAGTTCGACACGAATCGCCGTTTCGATTCCGGAAACATATTATAATAGGAATTCTGAGCATCGAGTCACACGATGGGCGCGAGAAGAGCTTCGCCGGCATGTGTGGTGGGTCCCGTAGCTCCTCCCGGTTAGAAAGTTATGGCTGTTTGAAGTTCGGGTCGAATCTACCATAAGATAATAGAATATGGTTCCACTTATGGGTGCGATCATACCAGCACTAATGCTCCGGATCCCATCAGAACTCCGAAGTTAAACGCGCTTGGGCGAGAGGAGTATTAGGATGGGTGACCCCCTGGGAAGTCCTCGTGTTGCACCCCGTTTTTTTTGCCGTCCAGTGATGCTCCATTCTTTTTTTACGCTCGATTTTTCGTTTTCTTAGGAATTCTCCACGACGATCCTTCCACTTACGGTCTAAAGAACCTTATTGAAAATGATATACCGTAACGGGAGTAATAAACTAAATGACAAACGCACGTCGTACGGGGAGGAAATATGATTTTACTAATTAGAAATTATCAAATTCCGCCTCTCAATACATTAGAGAATGTATTTTTAAGCCTAACACATCTAAATTGAAAATGACACAAGATATCAAAAGAAAAATGAAATATTATATAAATAAAGTGATATAAAGGCCGAAAGTGCGTGAAAACGGGGGAATTTAGGCTCGGGACCAGTTATGTCATGGCGGAACGCTATGAGTTCGACACGAATCGCCGTTCTGCTTCCAAAAATATATTATAATAGGAATTCTGAGCATCGGGTCATACGATGGGCGCGAGAAGAGCTTCGCCGGCATGTGTGGTGGGTTGATCGGTCAAAAACTTATCCTAAAAATAGGAGTTTTTGAGTCGCTCGCAAATATATACAAGGTAGAATTAGTTTGTGGTAAGTTCTACCAAGGTCTTTTCTCTCGAGGATTGTCCAACAGGGCTTCGTATAATTTTTTGTTACAAATTGCGAGAAATAAATACTAAAATAGATTATTGGGTTTTTAAATATTAATTAAATTAAAATGCACTATTTTTTTAACTAAACTATTTTTTTAATAAGACTAGTTTATATAAGACTATTTTTAATAAGACTATTTTTATACTAGACTATTTATATTAAGACTATTTATACTAGACTATTTATATTAAGACTATTTATACTAGACTATTTATATTAAGACTATGAATAGAATTAAAATGAGTTGGGAATTTATAAAATCTAGGGGAATACGGGTTCATTAAATTAGGTATTTAATTAAGTATAGGAATTGATTTATATGGATATAAAAGAAAAAAATGAATATTTATCGAGTAATCAACTTTTCACCTCCGTACTTTCGTAATCAAAGATGTCTTAATTGCTGTCACTTTTTTAAGATGTTGATAACAAGATTAACACTTGATAGATTGAAAAGATGTGTTTCCAATACACTTAACAATCAATCAAGGAGGTTTCACTAGTAGAAATAGGATATGATCGATCTCTATTTAAACCAATTAGTCCTTTGATTTTTCTAACTTGACTATTTTTAGGATAAACGATCGTTCATCGAGTAATCAACTTTTCACCTCCGTACTTTCGTAATCAAAGATGTCTTAACCACTTTCGCAATCTTAAGATGTTGATAACAAGATTAACATTTGATAGATTGAAAAGATATGTTTCCAATTCACTCAACAATCAATCAAGAAGGTTTCATTAGTAAAAATAGGATATGATCAATCTCTATTTAAACCAATTAGTCCTAAAAATAGTTTAAATCAATCAAATACTCAATATATAACCTAATAGAAATCCCCTTCCCTAGGAAGAAAGATTAGCTACTCATTGGTTCATACAAACTAAAATTATAATAGAAATAATTGATATATATAATATATATATAGAAACTTTTAATTACTAGAACTTAATGACAATAGATAAAACTTACTTGAATATGATGAATCAAAGTGCAAGAAACAAACTTCAAATTATAACTTCAAACTTGTTCAAAGGTTACAAGCTTACAAAAATTGAAAGTAAAACACTAAGTAAAATACTAAGTGCTTATTGATCAAGCACTTTTCAATTACAAACTAAATGAAAGAAAAACTTCAAACCAAAAATAAAATACAAACTAAAATTGAAAGTTCTAAGGAAAATATATTGCTAAAGGAAAGGAGTATTTCTTAGCAAGAAGTTGAGGATTTCTTGGTAAGAATGTGGGTTTTAGAATTGGTAATTGGTAATTGGTAATTGGTAATTGGTAATTGGTGATTTTGCAATGGATTAAGATGTCCTTTTATAGGTGATTTTCAAGAATACAATTGATTATTTAATTCAAAATATCTATTGTAATATCTTTGATTAATTCTTTGTTCACACTTCACCCATGTCTTTGAATTTTCAGATTTTTGACCAAAAAAATATCTTGTGGTTGATTTCACAAGTTGGTCAAAAGTGGACTAATTTTGCATGGCATCTGCTGAAAAACGGCGATGAAAAACGGCCCAGTTTGCCCCGTGTTGTGCGCCGTTTTGTGGTGACTCGGTCTCTTCCGGAATACGCGCGAGGACACGGCGCTAAATGCCGGCCGTGTGTGAAACGGCCCAAGACACGGCCCTTGTTGCGCCGTATGTGAAACGGCCTAAATAACACGGTCCTTTTTGCGCCGTGTTATATGGTCGTTTTGCCTTGAAAAATTCCCGTCGTTGGATTTGATCTTGTTTTCCGTCCTTTTTGATGCTTCATGTCAGTAATCTGTAAAATAACCATTTTTAGCTCATGTTTGGACATATCTGTAAAATATATATTTTTAATCACAAATCAGTACAATTATGCCCGGAAAAATGAATATTTTCTATATGAATTTTAGATCAATTATGCACTAATCAAATACCCCACACTTCAATTCTTTCTAGTCCCGAGCAAGACTATTTATTAATCACACACAAAATAAAAATTAAAATAAGACATAAAATAAAAAAATAAAAAATAATACACACAAATTTAAGATAAATAATTATATATAAAGATAAAAAGAGATCAAAATTCCATTATTACACAATAACCAACTTTATACAGTAGATAGAAATGAATCAAGATTCAAAATAAATCTACTAACGATTTTGAAGTTAAAACACGGTTTTTATTTTTGTAATTCCAAAATACAAGGTTTTCCCCCCAAAAGGTTGATTATTTCTTTCCCACTCGTGACTTCACACGACTCCCTTTAATGGTTGCTCTCGATCACTCGTTTATTTTTCGACTCAATATGAAGAAGAATTTCATCGGCGTCATCAAATATTGTGATTTTTCACGAAATTGAGTGTATTGAAATTCAGTCGCTAATTAATTCAGATCTTGCTCATAAACTACATCCCTTTTAGTGATAGCTTTCACACCGTTATTTGCTAACGTGTAGCTCTTTTCACCAACATAATTTCTATCTTTTTTAAAAGGTGATAGCTTTCACACCGTTATTTGCTAACGTGTAGCTCTTTTCACCAATTTTTCTGTGAGACGGCGGCTACGCACCAACAATGGTTAGTCCTTTATTTTTCGCAAAATTTTAAGACCCCCAAAATTAGGCATTTGTTCTGCTCAACACTTCTCCTTTTGTCATTTTTTTAGGTGATAGCTTTCACACCGTTATTTGCTAACGTGTAGCTCTTTTCACCAATAACTCCTTTTTTTTAGGGAATAGAATTTTTGCAAAAAATCATTTATTAGTTAAGCATGAAAAATCAAAAACTCCACAAATTAAGTAAATTTGAGTTCTATTTTTCATCAACCGACTGATTCTTCTTTTCTCAAGGTAACGAATGACTCGATTTTATATGATAACTACAAGGCTTGGAAAGAGAGATTAAGGCTCAAAAAATTTTGGAATATACAACTTTTTACCGGTTAAAACAATTTTAGAAGCTTGTATATAGCTAAATTATTGGTGTTATGGCCAGATCTAGAAATCTCACAAATAAACAAAATAAATATATATATATATATATATATATAAATATACATAAAAAAAATCAAAGCCAAATAACAAAAATAATCAAATCACACCACAATAATTAAAACATACCACCCCCAAACTTGAAAAAGAAACTGTCCTCAGTTTTTAAAAAAAAAATAATAAAAAGCAATAACAATAATAAAAAAAATACTCCCTGTTATGAAAATTGATGCTTGAGCTATGCCTTTTTGGATCTGCATGAAAAGATATACAAGGCAAACAACAACAAAAACAAAAATATACCCGGAAGTATAACACAATTTTTAAGATGCGCTTCAGGAAAGTCCGAAGAGTACACACAATAAAAATTACAGCAATAAAATAACAATACATAAATCGCGAATAGATGCGCGTCAAGAGATCAAGAAGAAACTGTAGGTCACAAGTCGTCCAGGAACAAGTCTAGAGGGGGGGGGTGAATAGACTTGTTGAAACTCTTGAACTCTTTTTCGAAGAGTGAGTTTCTTCAGCTGATAATCAAACAAATGACTTGGAGTCGTTTGTTCTTGGATAAGTGCGGAAGTCAGCTGATGACGAATACAAATTAATCTTAATGAAACACTTAACAATGGATGCAGCAGTTAGAGTATGATGCAGTAAAACAGTAAATAACACAGGCAGTTATAGTGGTCTCAGAGGTGGGGTAATCCTCTACTAATCCACTTTTCTCCAAACCAGTTGGAGATGAATTCACTATAATTTTCAACCGGTGATAAAGATTACGGTGATTCACAACACACTACAACACCTTCCAACCGGTGGAATTCCGTGCCGTTGTATACACACTTGCGCCTTGCACCTCTTGATCCTCGATCCTCGGATGCCTTTGATCTGCTACTTCAACCAGTTGAAGTACCCGTACTCAAGATTTAAAGACAAGAGTGTTTGTCTTCTCCAACTAAAGAGCTTCCTTGAATATGAACTTTTGGATTTGCTCTTTTCACGATGCTATTTGATTGCTTGAGATTGCTTTGTTTGCTTTGATCGCTAGAGTATATGTTCGCACGGTGTTTGCTCGGTTTCAAAACTTCGGATATATATAGATCACGATCTCGAGCTTCTTCCTTGTAGCCGTTGCAAATCTTTGAACAAATCCGTCCGTTGGAGAGAGACTTCATTGTTTAAACTTTTACGAACGTTGCAAGGTGGATTCCCATTATTTAATTTTATCTTCCGACCGTTGTGAGGACTTACGCATGTGAGCGCCGAATCTTTTGAATATAAAAGGATTAAAGTCTTCACGGTGGGTCGGGATGATTTAATTAAATCATATCTCTTGGGGAATCACTCCAATTTGTCTCTTCACGTTGCATGTGAGCTTTCCGTAATATTTGACTTTTCAAAGCATGCTGACGTGGACTTGGAGTACTAGGCTGTAGTTGAGTAGGCTGTGGTGCAGCTTACATCTTTGCAGGTAGGTCCTCTTGGTCATATCGTTTGAGACTTGTCCGATCGGTGACTTCACGAGGTTCCTACTGCACCTGGTCAAACTTCTCTGACAAATTTTTAGTTGACCAGGGCTACTCTGATTGGAGTCGGCTGTACTTCTCTGATGGACTAGACTGTACTTTAGTACTTAGCCAATTTTTAGCCTAACTAACTTTGGCCTATAGAAGACACTCATTTGGTTCTTCTTTACATATTGCCAATAAATAAACATTTGATTTTAAATTAATGACATCATCAAAATCTAACAAGTATTCCTAACAAATTCCCCCTATTTTGATGATGGCAAAACTAAGTAAGAAATCAAATGGCCAAGTCTGCACTTAAGTGCAAGACAAAACTGAAATCAGTCTAATATTGAGACAACTGGAAAATTGTCATTCAACAGACTGTTCATAAAAATTTTCTGACTTATCATTGAAATTATACAATATTGTTTTAAGTACAGAAAAATAAAATTACAAGTAAGAAAATAATTTAAGGTCATCTGCCTCTTCCTCTGCCTCTTCGAATAGGCTGCTTGGCAGGTCTGAATGGTTTGGCTCCGATAGGTCTTACCTTGACTGGAGCAAGGCCATACTTTCTCTTCACAACCGGTCTTTGCGAAGTCCTGCTCCTGCTGAGATCTGAATTTGTTCTCAAGGCAGACTAGCTTGATTTCCTCCTGAAGTTGTAGCTCATCAAGTTCACCATCCATGCAGATTGGTGCTTCTTCAGCTCTGAATTTAGGGATCATGGGAAATGCATTTTGCTCTTTTGCGTACTTCTTTAGAACAGCCCAAAGCTTAGGATGAACCTCTTCCATCCAGTTTATGAAAATCTCTGGGGAGAGTTTGTCATCTTGAAGTAGTTCCCGGACATAAAAGTCTCGACGAACTTCTTCCTAGCAGCCTCCCCATATTTCAAGAGCTTCAAGTGGGCGAAATCTTCAACATACCATAGCTCCAGACCTTCCCATTCAAGAGTAGGTTCAAAGCCGCCTCGGTCCTTGCGCTTCCCTTCAGGTGGTCGGCCTTGTCTTCTTGATCTCTGACTTCCTTCCTTTTTAGGCTAGAGGGTCCTTCAACTGGGACATCCCGCTTTTTCTTACTTGATTTCTCTCTCTTCCCGAATCCTCTCTTCCCCTTTTTGCGATCAATGAGTGTTGTCAATTGTTGCTCCATGCGGCTCATCCAATCGGACATGCCAAAAGGCATTACATTGTTTGTAGGAGGAGGAGGCCGAGGATCTCTCTCTCAAGCGGTGTCAATCTTGGCATTAATGGTCTCGAAGATCGGGGTGACTGAGTTGATAGCGGCTCCCAATGGTGTCTCGACAATTTGCTTGATCGGCTCGGTCATGGTAGGGGATAACCGAGCCGATGGGGAGTGTTCTCCGATCCTTCAAAGAATGGAGCCACTAGGCTGCAGGCTCCCGGCTGCGGCCGTAGGTCGATTGAGTCTTCTCGGGGTCCCCGACTGAGTCCTCTGCCCGGCTCTGCGTCTAGCCGTGTCTGGGAGGTACAACAATCTATCTCTGACTTCGTTGGTAGGCTCTGGCTCCTGCTCTGGCTCCTTTTCTATTTCTTCCTCTTTCCCTTCTTCTTCTTCTTCAGATTTCTCTTTTTCTTCCTCCTCATCTTCTTCTTTTTCTTCTTCAGATTTCTCTTTTTCTTTCTCCTCATCTTCTTCTTTTTCTTCTCCAGCCGCCACACCAGCTCCTCCTTCACCTCCATCATCATTATTATCATCATCATCATCATCATTTTTCTCATCATCATCCTTCTCCTTTTCTCTTTCATCATCTTCATCCTTCTCCTTATCTTTTTCTTCTTTTTCCTGCTCCACTTCTTCTCCTTCTTCTTCATCTTCTTCATCATCCACTTCATCTGTTTTCTCAATCTCCTCTGTCTCCTTTTCAACTGGTATGTTTTCTTCAGGTTCTTTTGCTTCTTCATCCTCTTCAACCAAATTGATAATTTCATTTTCTTCATCAACTTCTTCTATCCTAATTTCCTTTTCTACTTTCTCTTCTTCCTCCTCCTCTCCAAAACTACCATCAAAAATACTGAGCATTATAGAGTGGATAAAATGGTCCATGTTTGTCTCAAAATGTGACATGAACCAGTTATCCTGGAGGAGTAAGGCTAAATCTGACTCTTTGCAAAAATCAGTCAAAACATCCTCCGAGGCTTGGGGGTATTCCCAACCACTAGTTTCAACAAAAATTTGAAAATTTGTAAAGGACATGGTTTTAAGAGTTTTCCACTCTTTAAAAATATTTACGAAAGAGTGTTTTTCTGCTTGTGGCTTGACAAGCTGAAGTTGTTCTATAGAGAGATTAAAAGTATTATTTTCTAAAAGATTGAATGTGTAATGCTTGAGGATAGATATAACAAGACCTCGCTTCCTCTTTTCGGTCATGTACACTGGAGGAGTAATAACAGGTACAATTCTAGTTTCGGTATCAGTGCAGGTGGTCCGGATGAACTGGTGATCGAACCGATGGGTGGCATAGTGCTCAGTGCTCTCCTTCGCTGACTGCAGCTTCCTTGGCCTCTTTGGAGAGGGTTCGGGTGATGACTGCAGGTTGGAAGGTCCTTCGGGCCTGGTCCCCTTCTCTTGAATCGGATGGCGATAGGTGTATCGTCAGACTCATTCTCGGACTCATTGCAGTTCCGATCTCAGCTGCAGGTTGGTCCGAGTATGAAAGATCGTATCTTGGGCAAAAGCTTGAGTCTGGCAAATCCTTCAACAACTGGGCTGCCCTCCCAGTGACTCCAACCTTCTTCTTATCATGGTCCATGTGACCAAGCCTCTTGTTTGGGTGGAAAGGGTCAATGTTTCCCTTGGCCACTCCAGTCTGCTCCAAGAACCAACTAAGATGCGTTCCGAACGCCAACTTAGTCTTGAACTTCTTCTCTCCCTCGAGCCATTCGACCTTGTTCACCTGACGAACAAGTTGCCTGAAAATGTAATCGGCCCAATCAACTTCCTCTCGTTGAATTAACGCACCCAACACCATGAATTTTGAAGATGATAGTTGGTCATAGCTTCCTGCCATTCCCATGACTATCTTGTGATTAGGTCTGTCTGTTAGTTCCCAAACTTTGTTTCTCTCCATCTGCTCCAATTCCTCTTGCATGGCATTAATCCATGAATAATCTTCCAAGGCTTGTTCTGTCGTCTTTGGTTCAATTTGTGACATGAAACATGAGAACATTGCCATTCCTGCTGGTAGAGTTGACTGTCTTGTCTTGACTCCATCAGTCAACTTTCCGGTGATTTGCTGAATTGGATGATCCTTGAGCCATTTGGGGATCTCGTCCTCTTCTGGGTTTGTTCCCCCTGTTGGATTGCTCTGGTGGTTGTCTGCATCTGCTGGATTTTGGTCTGCAACTGGATCAGCTACCGCCTTGTCATCTGCAGCTTGGTTCTGAACTGCAGATGAGTCTTTGTCTGCTCCGGCTGGGTCTTCTTCCACAGCAACTGGATCAGATAGGTTTGGTGATCCTGTCTGATCTGCAGTTGGGTCTTCATCGGCTGCAGTTGGGTCATCAGGCTGATCTGCAGATGAGTCCACCATTCCAGTGTCATGTACAATGACTTCTTCAAGGGTTGCTGACTTGAGCTTGTAGTACTAGGCTGTAGTTGAGTAGGCTGTGGTGCAGCTTACATCTTTGCAGGTAGGTCCTCTGGTCAGATATCGTTTGAGACTTGTCTCGATCGTGTGACTTCCACGAGGTTCCTCACTGCCGATGGTCAAACTTCTCTGACAAATTTTTAGTTGACCAGGGCTACTCTGATTGGAGTCGGCTGTACTTCTCTGATGGACTAGACTGTACTTTAGTACTTAGCCGATTTTCAGCCTAACTAACTTTGGCCTATAGAAGACACTCATTTGGTTCTTCTTTACATATTGCCAATAAATAAACATTTGATTTTAAATTAATGACATCATCAAAATCTAACAAGTATTCCTAACAGAAACTCCTTAAGCTGCCACCATTTAGCACGATTATTACACACGACAGAAAGTAAAAATAACAAGAGGTCTGATATGGGGTATCAAAGGGAGAGGAATGAATCCACTTTTCGTTTTCTCACGGTGAGATCTTCCATCCAGACAATATTAGCTAGAGCTGGATCTGGTTGAGGAACAAATTCAATGAGTTTTTTGATTAGCTCTTCTGGTGTTGTTGCAACGACTATGATTCGTTTAGCACGCTCGGAAATAAAACCTTTTTCAGCAGAGTAGTCGATGAAAGATAGCAAACCATCAAAGAAACCATTGACATTAAGCAGACCTATTGGTTTTTGATGAACATTTAGCTGGGCTCTGGTAACCACATGAAAAAGTTCCTCAAGGGTGCCAAAACCACCGGGAAGGGTGATAAAGGCGCCAGAATTATTTATCATGTGAGTTATGCGATCTTGCATATTTACAGATCTAAACTCATCTCCAATAGTTGACCCGGTGATTTTACTTTCAGCCAGAGGTTTTGGAATTACTCCCAACACTCTTACTCCTTCCATATAGGCAGAAGCAGCAGCTCGTCCCATTAATCCTAGACTTCCTCCTCCATAAACTACATGAATGCATTTTTCTCCTAAAGTACGACCCAAGTTGTGGGCTGCTTCAGTAAAACATGCATCTTTCCCATAACTAGCTCCACCAAAAATGCAGACTGAGTTAAATCTTTTTGTGGAAGATGATGATTCCATTTTTCAAAAGAAATTTATTTGAGAGAAAAAAGAAAAGAAAAGTACAAGTTTGAGGGATGAATAAAAGAAACAATCACAATGTTTATTTATAGAAGAAAAAGAAGGTAAAAATTGTTTAACAAGTTTGTGATTGCGTTGATTGCGCTTCAACTACTCAATAGAATAATGAATGCATTTATCGTGTATCACATTTTTTATTCAGAAAATCTCACCATACGACAAAAATAAAAGATACTCACGTGTATGTACAGTAGTTGTGATTGTGGCTCACATCTTCCTCTGATTTTACGTTCAGAAACGGCTTAAACGCCTTCTATGAGTCGGGGAGAAGCTTCCCATCCAATTTTCTTACAAATTGGCAAACAGTGTCTTTTAACGTCAGATTCCCAAGACGTTGTTCATATTCTGGTTTGAATTTATTCCACAAACATCGAATTCCATAATGTACGAGTCCACTAGGATGCGTGTCAAGAGAAATTTCGATATCATCTAAATTCTCTTTATTCAGACCATCCTTAATGAATTGAATTTTATCTTCTCTGTTTGTAGATGGAATTCCTAAAGATCGACATTTTAAATTACAGTTCCATCTAGCACATTTATAGCAAACGGCTAGCATCTTTGCTCGTCGTTTCTTGGCATATGAACTTTTTCCAAGCCCTGGTAAAAATCTAGTCGGTGTTTCTGTGAATTCACCTTCTATTCTTACTTTGGCTTCGATAATGAATCTTATGTCAAAAGGTATGCTTTTATTCATAAGCAACCTCATCCTTTCAAGCCTTGTCTTGTAAATCTTTAAAATTGCTTTTTTTGCTTAGAAAGGGAAATGTTTTTTCAATTTTATACAATGTTTCTTCCATGACAAAAAAAAAATTAAAATGAAAAACGATAAAATATCTACAAATATCAGTTGTTTGTGGGAAACTGAAAAATCCGACTTTGATAGTCACGGAGTACCGTTATCCGCCACTTGACCGGACAGAAGAATAAAAGATGCAGAAATAAAGAAAGATAAAATAACAAGATATAAACAAAAGTATACAAAAAATTATATTTGGCCTAAAACAATCCCCGGCAACGGCGCCAAAATTTGATCGGTGGAAAACTTATCCTAAAAATAGGAGTTTTTGAGTCGCTCGCAAATATATACGAGGTAGAAGTAGTTTGTGGTAAGTTCTACCAAGGTCTTTTCTCTCGAGGATTGTCCAACAGGGCTTCGTATAATTTTTTGTTACAAATTGCGAGAAATAAATACTAAAATAGATTATTGGGTTTTTAAATATTAATTAAATTAAAATGCACTATTTTTTTAACTAAACTATTTTTTTAATAAGACTAGTTTATATAAGACTATTTTTAATAAGACTATTTTTATACTAGACTATTTATATTAAGACTATTTATACTAGACTATTTATATTAAGACTATTTATACTAGACTATTTATATTAAGACTATGAATAGAATTAAAATGAGTTGGGAATTTATAAAATCTAGGGGAATACGGGTTCATTAAATTAGGTATTTAATTAAGTATAGGAATTGATTTATATGGATATAAAAGAAAAAAATGAATATTTATCGAGTAATCAACTTTTCACCTCCGTACTTTCGTAATCAAAGATGTCTTAATTGCTGTCACTTTTTTAAGATGTTGATAACAAGATTAACACTTGATAGATTGAAAAGATGTGTTTCCAATACACTTAACAATCAATCAAGGAGGTTTCACTAGTAGAAATAGGATATGATCAATCTCTATTTAAACCAATTAGTCCTTTCATTTCTCTAACTTGACTATTTTTAGGATAAACGATCGTTCATCGAGTAATCAACTTTTCACCTCCGTACTTTCGTAATCAAAGATGTCTTAACCACTTTCGCAATCTTAAGATGTTGATAACAAGATTAACATTTGATAGATTGAAAAGATATGTTTCCAATTCACTCAACAATCAATCAAGAAGGTTTCATTAGTAAAAATAGGATACGATCAATCTCTATTTAAACCAATTAGTCCTAAAAATAGTTTAAATCAATCAAATACTCAATATATAACCTAATAGAAATCCCCCTTCCCCTAGGAAGAAAGATTAGCTACTCATTGGTTCATACAAACTAAAATTATAATAGAAATAATTGATATATATAATATATATATAGAAACTTTTAATTACTAGAACTTAATGACAATAGATAAAACTTACTTGAATATGATGAATCAAAGTGCAAGAAACAAACTTCAAATTATAACTTCAAACTTGTTCAAAGGTTACAAGCTTACAAAAATTGAAAGTAAAACACTAAGTAAAATACTAAGTGATTATTGATCAAGCACTTTTCAATTACAAACTAAATGAAAGAAAAACTTCAAACCAAAAATAAAATACAAACTAAAATTGAAAGTTCTAAGGAAAATATATTGCTAAAGGAAAGGAGTATTTCTTAGCAAGAAGTTGAGGATTTCTTGGTAAGAATGTGGGTTTTAGAATTGGTAATTGGTAATTGGTAATTGGTAATTGGTAATTGGTAATTGGTGATTTTGCAATGGATTAAGATGTCCTTTTATAGGTGATTTTCAAGAATACAATTGATTATTTAATTCAAAATATCTATTGTAATATCTTTGATTAATTCTTTGTTCACACTTCACCCATGTCTTTGAATTTTCAGATTTTTGACCAAAAAATATCTTGTGGTTGATTTCACAAGTTGGTCAAAAGTGGACTAATTTTGCATGGCATCTGAAAAGCGGTGATGAAAACGGCCCGGTTGCCCGTGTTGTGCCCAGTTTTGTGGTGACTCGGTCTCTTCCGGAATACGCGCGAGGACACGGCGCTAAATGCCGGCCGTGTGTGAAACGGCCCAAGACACGGCCCTTGTTGCGCCGTATGTGAAACGACCTAAATAACACGGTCCTTTTTGCGCCGTGTTATATGGTCGTTTTGCCTTGAAAAATTCCCGTCGTTGGATTTGATCTTGTTTTCCGTCCTTTTTGATGCTTCATGTCGATGTCAGTAAAATAACCATTTTTAGCTCATGTTTGGACATATCTGTAAAATATATATTTTTAATCACAAATCAGTACAATTATGCCCGGAAAAATGAATATTTTGTATATGAATTTTAGATCAATTATGCACTAATCATGGGTCCCGTAGCTCCTGCCGGTTTGAAAGTTATGGCTGTTTGAAGTTCGGGTCGAATCTACCATAAGATAATATAATATGGTTCCATTTATGGGTGCGATCATACCAGCACTAATGCACCAGATCCAATCAAAACTCTGAAGTTAAGCGCGCTTGGGCGAGAGTAGTAATAGGATGGGTGACCCCCTAGGAAGTCCTCGTGTTGCACCCCTTTTTTTTTTTTGCCATCCAATGCTGCTGGATTCTTTTTTTACGCTCGATTTTTCGTTTTCTGCTCGTCGTACTGGGGAGAAATGCGATTTTACTAATTAGAAATTATCAAATTTCGCCTCCTAATACATTAGAGAATGTATTTTTAAGCCTAAGAAACACATCTAAATTGAAAATGACACAAGATATCAAAAGAAAAACGAAATATTATATAAATAAAGTGATATAAAGGCCGAAAGTGCGTGAAAACGGGGGAATTTAGGCTCGGGACCAGTTATGTCATGGCGGAACGCTATGAGTTCGACACGAATCGCCGTTCTGCTTCCGGAAGCATATTATAATAGGAGTTTTGAGCGTCGGGTCACACGATGGGCACGAGAAGAGCTTCGCCGGCATGTGTGGTGTGTCCCGTAGCTCCTCCCGGTTCGAAAGTTATGGTTGTTTGAAGTTCGGGTCGAATCTATCATAAGAGAATAGAATGTGGTTCCACTTATGGATACGATCATACCAGCACTAATGCACCGGATCCCATCAGAACTCCGAAGGTAAGCGTGCTTGGTCGAGAGTAGTACTAGGATGGGTGATCCCCTCGGAAGTCCTCGTGTTGCACCCCGTTTTTTTTGCCGCCTAGCTCGATTCTTTTTTACGCTCGATTTTTCGTTTTCTTAGGAATTCTCCACAATGATCCTTCCACTTACGGTCTAAAGAAGCTTATTGAAAATGATATACCGTCACGGGAGTAATAAAGTAAATGACAAACGCACATCGTACGGGGAAGAAATGCGATTTTACAAATTAGAAAATTATCAAATTCCGCCTCTCAATACATTAGAGAATGTATTTTTAAGCCTAAGAAACACATCTAAATTGAAAATGACACAAGATATCAAAAGAAAAACGAAATATTATATAAATAAAGTGATATAAAAGCCGAAAGTGCGTGAAAACGGGGTAATTTAGGCTCGGGACCAGTTATGTCATGGCGGAACGCGATGAGTTCGACACGAATCGCCGTTCCGATTCCGGAAACATATTATAATAGGAATTCTGAGCATCGAGTTACACGATGGGCGCGAGAAGAGCTTCGTCGGCATGTGCGGTGGGTCCCGTAGCTCCTCCCGGTTCGAAAGTTATGGCTGTTTGAAGTTCGGGTCGAATCTACCATAAGATAATAGAATATGGTTCCATTTATGGGTGCGATCATACCAGCACTAATGCATCAGATCCCATCAGAACTCTGAAGTTAAGCGCACTTGGGCGAGAGTAGTACTAGGATGGGTGACCCCCTGGGAAGTCCTCGTGTTGCACCCCGTTTTTTTTGCCGTCCAGTGCTGCTGGATTCTTTTTTTACGCTCGATTTTTCGTTTTCTTAGGAATTCTGCACGGTGATCCTTCCACCCACGGTCTAAAGAAGCTTATTGAAAATGATATACCGTCACGTGAGTAATAAAGTAAATGACAAATGCACGTCGTACGGGGAAGAAATGTGATTTTACTAATTAGAAATTATCAAATTCCGCCTCTCAATACATTGGAGAATGTATTTTTAAGCCTAAGAAACACATCTAAATTGAAAATGACACAAGATATCAAAATAAAAACGAAATATTATATAAATAAAGTGATATAAAGGCCGAAAGTGCGTGAAAACGGGGTAATTTAGGCTCGGGACCAGTTATGTCATGGCGGAACGCGATGAGTTCGACACGAATTGCCGTTTCGATTCCGGAAACATATTATAATAGGAATTCTGAGCATCGAGTCACACGATGGGCGCGAGAAGAGCTTCGCCGGCATGTGTGGTGGGTCCCGTAGCTCCTCCCGGTTAGAAAGTTATGGCTGTTTGAAGTTCGGGTCGAATCTACCATAAGATAATAGAATATGGTTCCACTTATGGGTGCGATCATACCAGCACTACTGCTCCGGATCCCATCAGAACTCCGAAGTTAAACGCGCTTGGGCGAGAGGAGTATTAGGATGGGTGACCCCCTGGGAAGTCCTCGTGTTGCACCCCATTTTTTTTGCCGTCCAGTGCTGCTGGATTCTTTTTTTACGCTCGATTTTTCGTTTTCTTAGGAATTCTCCACGACGATCCTTCCACTTACGGTCTAAAGAACCTTATTGAAAATGATATACCATAACGGGAGTAACAAACTAAATGACAAACGCACGTCGTACGGGGAAGAAATACGATTTTACTAATTAGAAATTATCAAATTCCGCCTCTCAATACATTAGAGAATGTATTTTTAAGCCTAACACATCTAAACTGAAAATGACACAAGATATCAAAAGAAAAACGAAATATTATATAAATAAAGTTATATAAAGGCCGAAAGTGCGTGAAAACGGGGGAATTTAGGCTCGGGACCAGTTATGTCATGGCGGAACGCTATGAGTTCGACACGAATTGCCGTTCCGCTTCCAAAAATATATTATAATAGGAATTCTGAGCATCGGGTCACACGATGGGCGCGAGAAGAGCTTCGTCGGCATGTGTGGTGGGTCCCGTAGCTCCTGCCGGTTTGAAAGTTATGGCTGTTTGAAGTTCGGGTCGAATCTACCATAAGATAATATAATATGGTTCCATTTATGGGTGCGATCATACCAGCACTAATGCACCAGATCCAATCAAAACTCTGAAGTTAAGCGCGCTTGGGCGAGAGTAGTAATAGGATGGGTGACCCCCTAGGAAGTCCTCGTGTTGCACCCCTTTTTTTTTGCCATCCAATGCTGATGGATTCTTTTTTTACGCTCGATTTTTCGTTTTCTGCTCGTCGTACTGGGGAGAAATGCGATTTTACTAATTAGAAATTATCAAATTCCGCCTCCCAATACATTAGAGAATGTATTTTTAAGCCTAATAAACACATCTAAATTGAAAATGACACAAGATATCAAAAGAAAAACGAAATATTATATAAATAAAGTGATATAAAGGCCGAAAGTGGGTGAAAACAGGGGAATTTAGGCTCGGGACCAGTTATGTCATGGCGGAACGCTATGAGTTCGACACGAATCGCCGTTCTGCTTCCGGAAGCATATTATAATAGGAATTCTGAGCGTCGGGTCACACGATGGGCACGAGAAGAGCTTCGCCGGCATGTGTGGTGTGTCCCGTAGCTCCTCCCGGTTCGAAAGTTATGGTTGTTTGAAGTTCGGGTCGAATCTATCATAAGAGAATAGAATGTGGTTCCACTTATGGATACGATCATACCAGCACTAATGCACCGGATCCCATCAGAACTCTGAAAGTAAGCGTGCTTGGTCGAGAGTAGTACTAGGATTGGTGATCCCCTCGGAAGTCCTCGTGTTGCACCCCGTTTTTTTTGCCGCCCAGCTCGATTCTTTTTTACGCTCGATTTTTCATTTTCTTAGGAATTCTCCACGATGATCCTTCCACTTACGGTCTAAAGAAGCTTATTGAAAATGATATACCGTCACGGGAGTAATAAAGTAAATGACAAACGCACGTCGTACGGGGAAGAAATGCGATTTTACAAATTAGAAAATTATCAAATTCCGCCTCTCAATACATTAGAGAATGTATTTTTAAGCCTAAGAAACACATCTAAATTGAAAATGACACAAGATATCAAAATAAAAACGAAATATTATATAAATAAAGTGATATAAAGGCCGAAAGTGCGTGAAAACGGGGTAATTTAGGCTCGGGACCAGTTATGTCATGGCAGAACGCGATGAGTTCGACACGAATCGCCGTTCCGATTCTGGAAACATATTATAATAGGAATTCTGAGCATCGAGTTACACGATGGGCGCGAGAAGAGCTTCGTCGGCATGTGTGGTGGGTCCCGTAGCTCCTCCCGGTTCGAAAGTTATGGCTGTTTGAAGTTCGGGTCGAATCTACCATAAGATAATAGAATATGGTTCCATTTATGGGTGCGATCATACCAGCACTAATGCACCAGATCCCATCAGAACTCTGAAGTTAAGCGCACTTGGGCGAGAGTAGTACTAGGATGGGTGACCCCCTGGGAAGTCCTCGTGTTGCACCCCGTTTTTTTTGCCGTCCAGTGCTGCTGGATTCTTTTTTTACGCTCGATTTTTCGTTTTCTTAGGAATTCTGCACGGTGATCCTTCCACCCACGGTCTAAAGAAGCTTATTGAAAATGATATACCGTCACGTGAGTAATAAAGTAAATGACAAATGCACGTCGTACGGGGAAGAAATGTGATTTTACTAATTAGAAATTATCAAATTCCGCCTCTCAATACATTGGAGAATGTATTTTTAAGCCTAAGAAACACATCTAAATTGAAAATGACACAAGATATCAAAAGAAAAACGAAATATTATATAAATAAAGTGATATAAAGGCCGAAAGTGCGTGAAAACGGGGTAATTTAGGCTCGGGACCAGTTATGTCATGGCGGAACGCGATGAGTTCGACACGAATCGCCGTTTCGATTCCGGAAACATATTATAATAGGAATTCTGAGCATCGAGTCACACGATGGGCGCGAGAAGAGCTTCGCCGGCATGTGTGGTGGGTCCCGTAGCTCCTCCCGGTTAGAAAGTTATGGCTGTTTGAAGTTCGGGTCGAATCTACCATAAGATAATAGAATATGGTTCCACTTATGGGTGCGATCATACCAGCACTACTGCTCCGGATCCCATCAGAACTCCGAAGTTAAACGCGCTTGGGCGAGAGGAGTATTAGGATGGGTGACCCCCTGGGAAGACCTCGTGTTGCACCCCATTTTTTTTGCCGTCCAGTGCTGCTGGATTCTTTTTTTACGCTCGATTTTTCGTTTTCTTAGGAATTCTCCACGACGATCCTTCCACTTACGGTCTAAAGAACCTTATTGAAAATGATATACCATAACGGGAGTAATAAACTAAATGACAAACGCACGTCGTACGGGGAAGAAATACGATTTTACTAATTAGAAATTATCAAATTCCGCCTCTCAATACATTAGAGAATGTATTTTTAAGCCTAACACATCTAAACTGAAAATGACACAAGATATCAAAAGAAAAACGAAATATTATATAAATAAAGTTATATAAAGGCCGAAAGTGCTTGAAAACGGGGGAATTTAGGCTCGGGACCAGTTATGTCATGGCGGAACGCTATGAGTTCGACACGAATCGCCGTTCCGCTTCCAAAAATATATTATAATAGGAATTCTGAGCATCGGGTCACACGATGGGCGCGAGAAGAGCTTCGCCGGCATGTGTGGTGGGTCCCGTAGCTCCTGCCGGTTTGAAAGTTATGGCTGTTTGAAGTTCGGGTCGAATCTACCATAAGATAATATAATATGGTTCCATTTATGGGTGCGATCATACCAGCACTAATGCACCAGATCCAATCAAAACTCTGAAGTTAAGCGCGCTTGGGCGAGAGTAGTAATAGGATGGGTGACCCCCTAGGAAGTCCTTGTAACACCCCCAAGTTATTCAGGGTATATTACAGCGCCGTGAGCCCCGCCGTGGGACCCACAAGGCTAAAACATACGCGGAACTATAAACTTGACCGATAAGGTCTACATACAATAGAAAGAAAGACGATACAAATGGTATTCGAAACCATAAACAATGAAACCATATACATCACTGCACAAATCAATACCTCGGCAACACAGGCCGGAACATCAAGGAAACTGAAATACAATACTCGAGTATTTAAAAATCCATTCCAGTACAACAACACTGAATGGAGGAAACCAAAAGAGATAACCGGAGACAAGACACAGTATCACACTTGCCCATCATCTTCATGCCGACCCGATACCCGCCGTCCGCTCTCCCCGGAACTGAAATACATGAAACGTATTTCCCCCATAAAGGGGTTAGCCGTCGAATAGCTAGTGCAAGTATAACAATATGAAACATAATACTGCTCGACAATAAAGTAAATGTAATCCGTCAATTCATCAATATCCGTCAATTCATCAATATCCGTCAATTCATCAATATCCGTCAATTCATCAATTCAAGACTAGTATTAGGAATAACTAAAATCTCATAAGACGTATGTGAATGCCGTAGAAACGGTTCGTTCACCTCATACGCCGTTACGTATGTGAATGCCGTCAAAACGGTTCGTTCACCTCATACGCCGATACATGTAGGAATGCCGTCAAAACGGTTCGTTCATTACATGCCAATCAATATATCTATGAATGCCGTAAAAACGGTTCGTTCATATCATACCATCAATTCCTCTTACTTTCAAAGTCGAGAACGTACAATCATAAATGTATACTTGCCTTAATAAACGTTACCGAAGATCCGAAGAACACGGTTCGACCGGGAAGTTTGAACCACGAGGAAGACAACGAACGGAAGGGTTTCAACTCGAGTTCTTCACAAGAATTCGACCCTAACAACATAAATTCAATAAATCATCGATCATACGAGGAAGAATAATCGTAGAACGCCCGAAAACCCCTCTATGACATTTTACCGGACACCTTCAAGGCGTCGGTCAAGAACTCGACCAAAACAACGAATCGATACGATCCAACCATGGGATAACAAGGAAATGATACAATACATCTAAATAATCATCAATCCTTCACAATCCTAAGTTAAATCGGATTAAACGGACGAAATCGAACAAAATACCCAAAATCCCCAAAATTAGATTTCTAGGAAATCGACTGATTCAGTAGATCGGAGGATGTTATAGGACGGATGATTGATGATATGAACCTCAAAACTCCATGGATATGTTGTTAAACAACATGGCTTCAAGATTAGAACACGCCAAGTGCGGAAGAGGAGAGGAAGAAGGTGAAAAATGGCGAAAAACGTCTGCGGGGCCTTTTATAGGGGTTGATTGCCTGCACACGGCGGCCCGTGCAGTCGGCACGGTCGTGTTGCGATTGGCGGCGAGGGGACTCGACCGTGTCACCTTGACACGGTCGCGGCGCCGAGGGCCTTCCGACGACCCGCCCGGCAGCGGATCGGGCATGACTCGGCCGTGTCTGGGACACGGCCGGGCGTGTCGGCGATCGTTCGAGCTTATCCGGAAGAGTATGCAGCACGGGCCGTGTCGGACGACACGGCCGAGTCTGGTCGGCGAAACTCCGGCATTTCCGGGACGAGTGCGGCACGGGCCGTGTCGACGACACGGCGAGTCCCGCCCAGATGATCGCCAATAACGAGCGGGTGAGTTAAAACGACCATAACTCTCTCGTCCGGACTCCGATTGACTCACCGTTTGAACCATTGGAAAGCTAACTCGATGCTCTATAATATTGCAAGATTCAGAATTTTTGGAGTTACCAAAAATTAATGGTGATCTAACAAAGTCGAACTCCCACGTGAAAAAGTCGATAAAGAAAAAAGAATTCAACAGAACGATACCGAAACGAACTCGGATGACAAAAAGTATAGAATTAATCATTTCTCAGGATGACGAAACGGTCCCAAGCAAGTCGTCAAAATAGACTTCCGCCAAAAATAGAAAATTTCCGGGGATAAAAATTACGGGTATTACATTCTACCCTCCTTAAAAGAAGTTTCGTCCCGAAACTTAAAACAGGTAGGGAGAAGAAATATTTCGCCAGGAAAAACTCAACGAGATGCACAAGAACCGAAACTTACGCCCAAACGGCGAATCATCAATATAGAACACCACAATACATTACTCGAAGGCAAACCAAACCAATGCCGAAAAGATACGAATTCACAATGCCCGAAGGCTCCAACGGAAATACCGATATATCACAATGGCCTGAAAGCCGAACAGCCCAAAGCTGTAAATCATCACAATACAGATCTCAAAGGAGCAAACCTGACTGTCGGACATACCCCTCGGCGTATGAACAACAGATCGGAAATCGTCGGACATATCCAATACAACATGGACTACGAGCGATCAATCAATAAACCTCAAGAGGGACATCACAAGACGCCCGATCCGGAAATGTGTCCATGCACATGTCCACCCCGTATACGGAATCCGAATATACGTGTGACAATGTACCTAATTAGCCTCAAGAACTACGTCTCGTGTGCACGGTCCAATGCGGAAATATCCACGCATGACCATCGAGTGCTGGCTAAAAATCCTACACATAACCAATCGGCACGCAGACATGATTAGGATATGCCACGATACAACATGACAACGAAACTCAAGGGATAAAACATCCAATATGGATCATACGACTCACCAAGTGAACGATGACACACGAATAATAAAAGATCGACACGACCAACGATATTCAAAACAACCATCACGGGATCGAATTTCCCTAAGGACCGATTAACACGAGCAACGATCACAACACAACAGTTCGGGAAAATCCTCAACCTTCAAAGATCACAAAATTACCGAGTTCACAAGAAAATAGTGTGCTGCCTTGAATCGGCCAACACGACAATAATAATTCAACGGATGGGAACTATCCTCGACAGTCCCAATTCAATACTTCTATTATCGTTGAATGGCCTATAGTTAACAACTTTACAACTGATGAGAATATTTTTGACAACGGATGGGAATTATCTTCGATAATCCCAATTCAATACCTCGATTACCTTAGAACGGTCAATCGATAAACAATGATACGATAGAATGGATGTCCAGGTGTCTTAATCCGACCACCGAAACGGAGATGATAAAAGGATATATCAAACGTCTCTCATTGGTTAATATAATATTAATAGAAAAAACACCGATGTCAATGACGTGATTACCACAATATCTCAATGGAACATCCATCACAATCACAATCGATACGTCGATACCGCGAACCGGCAATCGACGACAACTTAACCAACAAGTATCGCAATGCCTCGAACCGCCTTTTACAAACAATAGTAACATTTGGCATAATTTGCCGACGGCGTCGTGTCAACCAATCCCGACATCAATACAATCATAAAGAGGCCAAGTCCCAAAATGATACACACAATCGTACGCCTACACGATAACATTAGTCTCATTGATTAGTACGAGTATAAAACTTGTCTCGATATCAATACAAAATCATTACCAATTGATTTATTTCGTCTTACGAATTCCCTCGATCTCGACCAAGTTAATCTACGAACCCTTCAACCTTAACCGCAACACAACGGTCATAATTCACGATCAAATATCATACCTTATTGTAAAATGAAGGATTGATAATCAACCGGTTCGATGACGACCAATATCAATACCACCAAACCACGAACTCAATCGTTTTACCATATCTCGACTAATCACGACCGAACAATCCAACTCGGACACTTACAAATCCTGTCCACAATACGAGTGAAAAATGATGATCATATCGGCAACCAATTCGGACCAATAATAAGGGTCTAAATGTTCCAAACTCAATTCTTAAATACGAATTTACAAGGTTCCCTTCGTAAATCCATTGTTAAAATTTACTTATAACCGTCATCAATTCGAATCATCCGACTGGTTCAAAATAATAGATAATCATATTAAAAAGGTTATCAAACAATCCAATCATTCGATTTGAATTTTTGCTCCCTACGTATGGGCTTCCAAATTCAGAGATGAATAATAGTCTCATCAAACTCATAATCACATTCGTATTCCTATACGAACATTATTTCCAACACGTAGTTTAGCTCTAGATATGAATATTCCATATTCATTTTCAAAACATCAACACTTCAAAAAAAAAAATTTCATCACCTCGTATAATTCAAGAGTTCTTCAAGAACATGAAATATCCGAAATCACGTTCAGAACAACATCTCCGAGGTATATATCTCCATGTTACCATTTTCTTCATCATGTCATTCATACAATCTCAAGAATCGCAACAAAACCCTTATCACCATATGAAGAAGATCTCAATGATCATATCAACATCCGAAATCTCTTATTACAATTCCAATAAATCTCGTATAACATTATCACATGATACCATAATTGTAACACCCTGCATCCTCCTGGGAATATTACACGCCGTAAACCCTTCTCACAAGGATTTACCAGGCTAAGCACAATTTCCACGTCGTTCCAAAAATGCTAAAAGACCGATGACGGTAATATTTTTCAAATACTAAAAAAATCATTTTCCAAATACCGTCAAAGCGATCAAGGTTAAAATGCCAAAACTCGGTTTAGGGAATCGGTTTTACAAAATAAAATTTTAGTTGGCAAAATACCAAAATCCATTTCAAAAATACTCACGCAATGGATAAAAGTACAATCCAATTTATGCATTTTCATTGAAATAAGACGAACATCAAAATACACGATTCCCAACATACTCCCTCCCAAGTAGTAATCCAAAAAAAAAAAATAAGCCACTATCAAAAGGATATGAGGATTACCTTGCATGGACGAACCACGAAGAAAGAATAATTGAACTCCATTCCAAGAATCATTAAATCATCATAGTCATCATATGGCCTCAAGAACATCAAGATCTCTATGATTCCATAATCATAATCAACATATTCAAAGCATATCATTATCTTCCTTCGGCATAAACCTCATAGAATATGGATAACACAAGAAATCACTTCAAGAATCAACAATAGTTCCATAACCAAGCTCTAATTCCATGATTCCAAGCTCACAATCATGTTAAAAGTGTTTAGAACACTCTTAAAAGTGAAGAGGGACGAGTTTTGGAGAGAAATATCTCAAAGGATCGTGAGAGAAATGAAAGGCAACACTTCAATCTATAAATTGCACTCTCATTACGTACGTAGGTGTCCTTTCTTAACGTACGTAACAACTTTAACGTGCGTAATCCAAAATCCATAACGTACGTAACCATCTCACTGTCTCATTCCGTGCAGTCTATTACGTACGTAACCCATACCATATAACGTACGTAATATACCAGTTGACTTGCTACAGTACAATGGTTGTGTTACGTGCGTAACACGTTCTGTATAACGTACGTAACACGTACGTTGACTCACCTGTCAACATTCTCCGCCGAAAGTTGCCGAAACAGGGTCCCACCTGCCTCACATGACTCGGTTCTGTCCGATGCCTTCGTTACGTACGTAATACCTTAGCCTTGACGTACGTAACCATGCCAATCTTACGTACGTAATCTCACCTCATTAACGTACGTAATAATTCCATACTTAGCCAATTTCAACAATTCCTGTCCAAAGTCATGACATACCAAATACGAGCATACGGCAAAATCAATACATATACTCAATTCAATAACATTTTCAACGTTCACAACGTCCTCGAGCATAATTAACCATCCACGATATCCAATATATAAACGAAAAAAAAATATCCGAAAAATCGGGGTATTACACTCTACCCCCCTTAAAAATAAGTTTCGTCCTCGAAACTTGCAATCACTCGCACAAACATTTCAACGGAAAATCCAAAATCACCAAGATAACCCAAAATTATCGAATAATCCGAACAACATACTTACAGTCGGGAAGTCGAAGATCTCCGTGATACTAGCATGCGACTCCTAAACAAAGTCTCAACATAATCTGTTACACACCAATATCACAATTAGCAATTTAACAAAATCTCAAGGAAGAGTTCACGTCCGTGACCACGCCACGATTCTTCCTACTTTACCAACATTCGGAAGGCACATACGTGCGTAAGTATAATCCAAATCGCACATTCCCGAAGTGACCAATTCCCAAGAATACCAAGCTATAAACGAAACGATTAAGAAAAATACAAGAAGAGTGAGAGGACTTACAAGTACCGGTCGCACTGTGATGATGGCAGAGTAGTGATACTGTGGGCAAATGCCGACTCAATCGACCCAAAAGACCGACAGCCTAGGTATCCATAAACCTAAGCTCTGATACCATATTCTGTAACACCCCCAAGTTATTCAGGGTATATTACAGCGCCGTGAGCCCCGCCGTGGGACCCACAAGGCTAAAACATACGCGGAACTATAAACTTGACCGATAAGGTCTACATACAATAGAAAGAAAGACGATACAAATGGTATTCGAAACCATAAACAATGAAACCATATACATCACTGCACAAATCAATACCTCGGCAACACAGGCCGGAACATCAAGAAACGAAATACAATACTCGAGTATTTAAAAATCCATTCCAAGACAACAACACCGAATGGAGGAAACCAAAAGATATAACAGGAGACAAGACACAGTATCACACTTGCCCATCAACATCATGCCGACCCGATACCCGCCTGACCGCTCACCTGGAACCAGAAAAACAAGAAACGTATTACCCCCAGAAAGGGGTTAGCCGTCGAATAGCTAGTGCAAGTATAACAATATGAAACATAATACTGCTCGACAATAAAGTAAATGTAATCCGTCAATTCATCAATATCCGTCAATTCATCAATATCCGTCAATTCATCAATATCCGTCAATTCATCAATTTAAGACTAGTATTCCGGAATAACTAAAATCTCATAAGACGTATGTGAATGCCGTAGAAACGGTTCGTTCACCTCATACGCCGTTACGTATGTGAATGCCGTCAAAACGGTTCGTTCACCTCATACGCCGATACATGTAGGAATGCCGTCAAAACGGTTCGTTCATTACATGCCAATCAATATATCTATGAATGCCGTAAAAACGGTTCGTTCATATCATACCATCAATTCCTCTTACTTTCAAAGTCGAGAACGTACAATCATAAATGTATACTTGCCTTAATAAACGTTACCGAAGATCCCGAAGAACACGGTTCGACCGGGAAGTTTGAACCACGAGGAAGACAACGAACGGAAGGGTTTCAACTCGAGTTCTTCACAAGAATTCGACCCTAACAACATAAATTCAATAAATCATCGATCATACGAGGAAGAATAATCGTAGAACGCCCGAAAACCCCTCTATGACATTTTACAGGACACCTTCAAGGCGTCGGTCAAGAACTCGACCAAAACAACGAATCGATACGATCCAACCATGGGATAACAAGGGAAATGATACAATACATCTAAATAATCATCAATCCTTCACAATCCTAAGTTAAATCGGATTAAACGGACGAAATCGAACAAAATACCCAAAATCCCCAAAATTAGATTTCTAGGAAATCGACTGGTCAGTAGATCGGAGGATGTTATAGGACGGATGATTGATGATATGAACCTCAAAACTCCATGGATATGTTTTTAAACAACATGGCTTCAAGATTAGAACACGCCAAGTGCGGAAGAAAAGAGGAAGAAGGTGAAAAATGGCGAGAAAACGTCTGCGGGGCCTTTTATAGGGGTTGATTGCCGGACACGGCCGTGCGGTCGGCACGGTCGTGTTACCTGATTGGCAGCGAGGGACTCGACCGTGTCTGCCCGGCGGTCGCGGCGCCGAGGGCCTTCCGACAGCGACTCCGCCGGCAATGGCCAGGCATGACTCGGCCGTGTCTGGGACACGGTGGGCGTGTCAGCGATCGTTCGAGCTTATCCGGAAGAAATGCGGCACGGGCCGTGTCGGGCGACACGGCCGAGTCTGGTCGGCGAAACTCCGGCATTTCGGACGAGTACGGCACGGGCCGTGTCGGACGACACGGCCGAGTCCCGCCGGCAGTGATCGGCCAATAACGAGCGGGTGAGTTAAAACGACCATAACTCTCTCGTCCGGACTCCGATTGACTCACCGTTTGAACCATTGGAAAGCTAACTCGATGCTCTATAATATTGCAAAGATTCAGAATTTTTGGAGTTACCAAAAATTAATGGTGATCTAACAAAGTCGAACTCCCACGTGAAAAAGTCGATAAAGAACACAGAATTCAACAGAACGATACCGAAACGAACTCGGATGACAAAAAGTATAGAATTAATCATTTCTCAGGATGACGAAACGGTCCCAAGCAAGTCGTCAAAATAGACTTCCGCCAAAAATAGAAAATTTCCGGGGATAAAAATTACGGGTATTACAGTCCTCGTGTTGCACCCCTTTTTTTTTGCCATCCAATGCTGATGGATTCTTTTTTTACGCTCGATTTTTCGTTTTCTGCTCGTCGTACTGGGGAGAAATGCGATTTTACTAATTAGAAATTATCAAATTCCGCCTTCCAATACATTAGAGAATGTATTTTTAAGCCTAAGAAACACATCTAAATTGAAAATGACACAAGATATCAAAAGAAAAACGAAATATTATATAAATAAAGTGATATAAAGGCCGAAAGTGCATGAAAACGGGGGAATTTAGGCTCGGGACCAGTTATGTCATGGCGGAACGCTATGAGTTCGACACGAATCGCCGTTCCGCTTCCGGAAGCATATTATAATAGGAATTCTGAGCGTCGGGTCACACGATGGGCACGAGAAGAGCTTCACCGGCATGTGTGGTGTGTCCCGTAGCTCCTCCCGGTTCGAAAGTTATGGTTGTTTGAAGTTCGGGTCGAATCTATCATAAGAGAATAGAATGTGGTTCCACTTATGGATACGATCATACCAGCACTAATGCACCGGATCCCATCAGAACTCCGAAGGTAAGCGTGCTTGGGCGAGAGTAGTACTAAGATGGGTGACCCCCTGGGAAGTCCTCGTGTTGCACCCCGTTTTTTTTGCCTTGACTCGATTCTTTTACGCTCGATTTTTCGTTTTGTTAGGAATTCTCCACGATGATCCTTCCACTTACGGTCTAAAGAAGCTTATTGAAAATGATATACCGTCACGGGAGTAATAAAGTAAATGACAAACGCACGTCGTACGGGGAAGAAATGCGATTTTACAAATTAGAAAATTATCAAATTCCGCCTCTCAATACATTAGAGAATGTATTTTTAAGCCTAAGAAACACATCTAAATTGAAAATGACACAAGATATCAAAATAAAAACGAAATATTATATAAATAAAGTGATATAAAGGCCGAAAGTACGTGAAAACGGGGGAATTTAGGCTCGGGACCAGTTATGTCATGGCGGAACGCGATGAGTTCGACACGAATCGCCGTTCCGATTCCGGAAACATATTATAATAGGAATTCTGAGCATCGGGTCACACGATGGGCGCGAGAATAGCTTCGCCGGCATGTGTGGTGGTTCCCGTAGCTCCTCCCGGTTCGAAAGTTATGGCTGTTTGAAGTTCGGGTCGAATCTACCATATGATAATTGAATATGGTTCCATTTATGGGTTCGATCATACCAGCACTAATGCACTAGATCCCATCAGAATTCTGAAGTTAAGCGCGCTTGGGCGAGAGTAGTACTAGGATGGGTGACCCCCTGGGAAGTCCTCGTGTTGCACCCCCCCCCCCCTTTTTTTGCTGTCCAACGCTGCTGGATTCTTTTTTTACGCTCGATTTTTCATTTTCTTAGGAATTCTGCACGGTGATCCTTCCACCCACGGTCTAAAGAAGCTTATTGAAAATGATATACCGTCACGTGAGTAATAAAGTAAATGACAAACGCTCGTCGTACGGGGAAGAAATGCGATTTTACTAATTAGAAATTATCAAATTCCGCCCCTCAATACATTGGAGAATGTATTTTTAAGCCTAAGAAACACATCTAAATCGAAAATGACACAAGATATCAAAAGAAAAACGAAATATTATATAAATAAAGTGATATAAAGGCCGAAAGTGCGTGAAAACGGGGTAATTTAGGCTCGGGACCAGTTATGTCATGGCGGAACGCGATGAGTTCGACACGAATCGCCGTTCGCTTCCTAAACATATTATAATAGGAATTCTGAGCATCGAGTCACACGATGGGCGCGAGAAGAGCTTCGCCGGCATGTGTGGTAGGTCCCGTAGCTCCTCCCGGTTCGAAAGTTATGGTTGTTTGAAGTTCGGGTCGAATCTACCATAAGATAATAGAATATGGTTCCACTTATGGGTGCGATCATACCAGCACTAATGCACCGGATCCCATCAGAACTCAGAAGTTAAACGCACTTGGGCGAGAGGAGTATTAGGATGGGTGACCCCGTGGGAAGTCCTCGTGTTGCACCCCGTTTTTTTGCCGTCCAGTGCTGCTCGATTCTTTTTTTACGCTCGATTTTTCGTTTTCTTAGGAATTCTCCACGATGATCCTTCCACTTACGGTCTAAAGAACCTTATTGAAAATGATATACCGTCACGGGAGTAATAAACTAAATGACAAACGCACGTCGTACGGGGAAGAAATGTGATTTTACTAATTAGAAATTATCAAATTCCGCCTCTCAATACATTAGAGAATGTATTTTTAAGCCTAAGAAACACATCTAAATTGAAAATGACACAAGATATCAAAAGAAAAACGAAATATTATATAAATAAAGTGATATAAAGGCCGAAAGTTCGTGAAAACGGTGGAATTTAGGCTCGGGACAAGTTATGTCATGGCGGAACGCGATGAGTTCAACACGAATCGCCGTTCCGCTTCTGGAAACATATTATAATAGGAATTCTGAGCATCGGGTCACACGATGGGCGCGAGAAGAGCTTCGCTGGCATGTGTGGTGGGTCCCGTAGCTCCTCCCGGTTCGAAAGTTATGGCTGTTTGAAGTTCGGGTCGAATCTACCATAAGATAATATAATATGGTTCCATTTATGGGTACGATCATACAAGCACTAATGCACCAGATCCCATCAAAACTCTGAAGTTAAGCGCGCTTGGGCGAGAGTAGTAATAGGATGGGTGACCCCCTGTGAAGTCCTCGTGCTGCACCCCCTTTTTTTGCCATCCAATGCTGCTGGATTCTTTTTTTACGCTCGATTGTTCGTTTTACGCTCAAATCTTGGGAGAAATGTGATTTTACTAATTTGAAATTATCAAATTCCGCCTCTCAATACATTAGAGAATGTATTTTTAAGCCTAACAAACACATCTAAATTGAAAATGACACAAGATATCAAAAGAAAAACGAAATATTATATAAATAAAGTGATATAAAGGCCGAAAGTGCGTGAAAACGGGGGAATTTAGGCTCGGGACCAGTTATGTCATGGTGGAACGCAATGAGTGATAAGTGTCAGTTTTGTACACTTATCCATGGTTTGTATCGATAAAATTCACCCATAATTGAGCTAGTCTACTCGTTTTTTGCTTTTAATTTATTAGTTTTAATAATTTTATTTTTATCGGATGATGATCGGATTAAATAACTGAATTACTCAAGAAACAACATGTTTAATAAATATTCTCTTTATTGAATTTTGATATATTCATGTTGTAGGGCTTTCCGAGACGAATTCGGCAGTCTTTCGGATTCAAAATCGAGTAATATATCAAAAGTTATCATCAGAAGAAGATGCAGGGCAAAAACGCAAAGTCGAGGAATTCGGGCTTAAACGTAACTTTCAAAGCATCTAGTGAACAAATTTACGAAGACAAATTACGGCCGTAACATTCAGGAGTTACGGCCGTAAGTCACCCTTGTTACGACGTAACTCCTGAATGTTACTAGTAACTCTTGACAATTACTATGATTTGTCTAATTTTTATACTTTTGTGTATTATTGAGGGATGGTGGCATTGATCCGATCTAATGTAATAATGCTGGAGTTTTGGAGCTATTAGATGACTTTAGGTGTATAAATAGACCCCTTAGATCCTTCATCATTCATCATTCATCTTATAATTTTCCATTTTTGTAAACTTTTCTTTTTGTGTGAAGAACACACTTGTGTTCTTGAGTGATCTTTGTAAGTGTGGTATAGTATATGTTGTTCAGAGAGTTTATTGCTTCTATCTCCTTTATCTACTAAGGGAGTTAGGATCAATTCTTTCTCTTGAT
This sequence comes from Orobanche coerulescens, assembly GCA_033398695.1. Taxonomy (NCBI): domain Eukaryota; kingdom Viridiplantae; phylum Streptophyta; class Magnoliopsida; order Lamiales; family Orobanchaceae; genus Orobanche; species Orobanche coerulescens. The sequence goes on from JAWKAU010000021.1 coordinate 714,965, forward strand.
TCAACTAAAAATGACCACAAAAGATTGTAATATGTGTAATAAACCCTTTATGGGCTAAGTAATTTTTAGTTGGGATTATAAACAAGGTTAGTCATGTTATTTATGTTTGTATAAAGATCTATTGTGAATTACTTATTATTGTGTGTGATTTTCATTGTTTTAACAATCTTTATTTATTTGGCCAATAAATGACGATATTTATGGTCTTCATATGTTTCGAAAGAAAATATGTTTGATTAGATCAAATGATCTTCACTCTAAGTTGTTCTAGGGGATAGAAATATACCCCTAGTCCTTAGATGATTCTTTGAGTTATTTTCATAAATCCTAATGCTATGTATTGAAGCCGATCAACATAGAAATATAGTGGATTGATTCAATATGTAAGGGGCGTTTTATAGTTCGAAAGAGAAACCGTCTTTTCAAGGAAAATTGAATCTACACAACATAATAAGTAAATTCATCTTATGATCTCCAATACATCTTTTATAACTAATGACGAACTAAGTTTGTAATCCCAACTATTTCATTTTATCGATAATCAATCTATTATTATTGCTATCTTTTTATTTCCTTATAACATTAGAACTATTATTGTAATTTCTTTGCAATTATTAAACCAAACTTTTTAATTGTGTGTTACACTCATCTTAAGTATCTATAAAAATAGACTAATAGTGTATAATTCAAATTATAACCAAACTTCCTTGTGGGATCGATAAACCGGACTCAAAAAGTCCACTTTACTACTTGATACGATATCGTGCACTTGTGATAGTTACACTAAAAGCGTGTCAAGTTTTTGGCGCCGTTGCCGGGGAAGTATAAGTTATATTTGAAAAATTACATTATTAACTATTGTTATAAATACAACTTTTTCTTTGTTGTAGATTCTCTTGTCTATGCGAAGGACATACAATCGCGATTTAGTTTCACTAGATCCCGAGATCGAAGCCACATTCAGAAGAAGGCGAAGAGAACAAAAGAAAAACATTATTTCTTCACCATCAATGGCGGACGAACTAAATCCACGTCTCCCCAAGGAAATGATAACGAAAGAATTCCTCCGGTGGGGGGAATACCTAATGTTCAAAACATTCAACATCAACAATATCCTATTGTGCCGGAAATAGATGAAGATAACATGCTCTTTGGGGAATTCATGAACCCCCCATCTTTGAGCGTTCAATCAAGTGTAATCTATCCACCATTTGGAGTGGACAATTTTCAAATTCACCCAGATGTCATCAATCTCTTCTCCAACAACAACTCATTCTATAGAAGAACCGACGAAAATCCATATCTCCATATTAACCGTTTTGTGGAAATATGTGGAAATTTCAAATATCCAAATGTAAATGACGAGGCGATCAAAATGAGACTTTTCGTGCACACTTTGAAGGACAGAGCAAGAGAGTGGCTAGATACTTTGCCACCACGAAGCATAACAAATTGGCCCGAATTTGTCCAGAAATTCACCACTAAATACTTTCCACCAATAAAAGTGGCGAAACTCAAATACGAAATCTCTACATTTCGTCAACAAGATTCAGAATCATTCCACGAAGCATGGGAGAGATACAAAGATATGCTACGAAAATGTCCTAACCATGGTTTCAATTTGGGAGCACAAGTCAATTACTTCTATTCTGGAATTTTACCTTCATGCCGAGCCAATGTCGATTCATCATCAAATGGCTCACTGGGAAACAAAACTATGAAAGAGGCTTATAATCTTTTTTAGGTTATAAGTGAACAAAGTGCAAGATGGCCAGACAGAAATATCCAAAAGAAACCAAATGGTGTTTTTGAAGTGGATTCTTATTCACTTATGTTGGCAAAAATTGAAGCTCTATCAAAGAAAGTCGAGGAAATGTCTTTTTCAACTCCTCAATCTGTGAAGACGGTGCAAACTCCACAAATTTCAGCTTTTTCATGTGAAATTTGTGGAGCAACTCACAACAGCACTATCTATCCCTTAGTGCAACAAGAGCAGTCAACACCACCACCAGAACAAGTGGCGTATGCTCAGAATTTCCAAAGGCAAGCATACAATCCTTACGGGCCAACATACAATCCAGGGTACAAAAATCATCCAAATTTTTCTTATGCAAACAACAACAATGTGTTGAATCCAACGCATCAAGAAAAGAAGCCCGGATGGGAAGAAGCAATCACAAAGCTAGCTGAACAACAACTGAAGTATCAACAACGAAATGATGCTTCAATTAAAAATCTGGAGACACAAGTTGGCCAAATGGCCAAAATACTTTCAGAAAGATCTCATGGCATGTTACCTAGCAATACCGAGGTAAATCCAAGGGAAAATGTACAAGCTATCACAACAAGAAGTGGAGTGCAGTTGCCCGAAATTTCTATGGAAAACCATCTGGAAAAACAAAAAATTAAACAAAATCAAGAATCAGAAAAAGAATCTGATACAGGACCTTCATCTCAAAAAGGTCCAATTGCTACAAAATCTTATGTTCCACCTATCCCATTTCCTCAACGGTTGAAGAATCACAAGCTCGATGCTCAATTTGGGAAATTCTTGGAAATCTTCAAAAAGCTACACACCAACATTCCTTTTGCCGATACTCTAGCACAAATGCCAAGCTATGCCAAATTCATGAAAGATATTCTTTCCAACAAACGAAGGCTTGAAGAATATGAAACTGTCATGCTAACATAGGAATGTAGCGCAATACTACAAAAGAAGTTGCCACCCAAGCTAAAAGATCCGGGAACTTTCACAATCTCGTGTACAATTGGTGAAGTGAATTTTGGCAAAGCTCTTTGTGATTTAGGGGCAAGTATCAACTTGATGCCCCTGTCAATTTTCAACAAATTGAACTTGGGAGAAGCAAAAGCAACAACAGTTTCACTACAATTAGCCGATCGGTCAATCAAATATCCACGTGGGATAGTTGAAGATGTGCTCGTCAAAGTTGATAAATTCATATTTCCAGCAGATTTTATCATCCTCGACATGGAAGAAGATCAGGATATTCCCATTATTTTGGGACGACCATTTCTCGCAACCGGACATGCTCTTATTGACATCTATGAAGGAAATCTAATTCTCAGAGTGGAAGACGAACATGTCATCTTCGATGTCTTAAAAACTTTGAATCAACCCTCCACAGATGAGTATTGTCTAAAAATAGACACAATTGAAGCCATGGTGAACAAGTCTTTTGAGAAAATTCTATCTAAAGATCCTTTTGAGACATGTATAGCAAATTCTCTAACCAGCATGGAAGAACAATATCACTTGGCAGCTTGATTAACTATCTAGAAGCACTACCAACCTTAAGAAAGCATTCACATTTTGAAGAATTGGGGACAAGCTCCGCTAAACCCCTCCCTTCTTTACAAGAAGCTCCAACACTTGATCTCAAACCTCTACCCACACATTTGAGATACGCTTACTTGGGCGTTTCCTCAACACTTCCGGTCATCATATCTAACATATTGACCAAACTTGAAGAAGGGAAATTACTAAGGGTATTGAGGAATCACAAAAGAGCAATTGGATGGACTATTGCGGACATTAGAGGAATAAGCCCTCTATATGCACTCACAAAATCTTGATGGAAGATGAGCAAACCTTCAATTGAGCATCAACGACGCGTTTGAATCCAAACATGAAGGAAATTGTGAAGGCAGAGATTTTTAAATTACTTGACGCAGGAATCATTTATCCAATCTCAGATAGTCCATGGGTGAGCCCTGTACATATGGTGTCAAAAAAGAGTGGAATTACGATCATAGAGAACGAGCACAATGAACTTATACCAACACGACCGATCACAGGATGGAGAATGTGCATTGATTACAGGAAACTAAACAAGACGACAAGAAAAGATCATTTTCCACTCCCATTTATTGATCAGATGCTAGATAGATTGGTGTGACATTCTTACTAATGTTTTCTCGACGGCTATTCAGGGTACAACCAAATCGTAATAGCCCCAGAAGACCAAGAGAAAACAACATTCACATGCCCTTATGGAACATTTGCCTATAGAAGAATCCCATTCGGATTGTGCAATGCTCCAGCCACATTTCAAAGATGCATGATGTCAATATTATCAGACATGGTTGAAAAATTCATTGAAGTTTTCATGGACGATTTCTCGGTTTTCGGAGATTCATTTGATAAATGCCTAATTCACTTAGGCATGGTCTTGGAAAGATGTGAAGACACAAATCTAGTTCTCAATTGGGAGAAATGTCACTTCATGGTCCAGGAAGGAATCGTACTTGGCCATAGAATCTCACAACATGGAATTGAAGTCGATAAGGCAAAGATCCAGTGATTGCAAAACTTCCTCCACCAATTTCGGTGAAAGGAGTAAGGATTTTTCTCGGACATGCAGGATTCTATCGGAGGTTTATAAAAGATTTCTCAAAAATAGCAAAACCTCTCTGTTCTTTGCTTGAGAAAGATGCACCATTCCTTTTCACAAATGAATGCCACGTGGCCTTTGCAACTTTGAAGGATAAGCTTACATCAGCTCCAATCATCATTTCTCCAGTTGGACTATTCCTTTCATTTTAATGTGCGATGCAAGTGATTATGCCGTAGGGGCCGTCTTGGGCGAGGAAGAAGGACAAAATGATGCAAGTGATCCATTATGCTAGCAGGACTATGAATGATGCTCAATGAACTACACAACAACCGAAAAGAGATGCTTGCGTGGTTTATGCCTTTGACAAATTTCGATCCTACTTATTGGGATCAAAGGTCATAGTCTACACCGATCATTCGACTTTGAAATATTTAATGACAAAGCAAGATGCAAAGTCAAGGCTAATCCGATGGGTTCTACTTATGCAAGAATTCGACATAGAAATCGAGAGACGAAGGGAACAGAAAACCAAGTGGCGGATCATCTCTCTAGACTCGACCAAAACAATGCTCAAGAGAAGGAAATAAATGAAGTATTTCCGGATGAACAACTGTTCCAAATCTCTAATATCCAGGAAAAACAAAATGCACCATGGTAAGCTGACATCGTTAATTTCCTTGTTAGTGGAATAATTCACCCAAATTTTCCCCGTCATCAAAAGAAAAAATGCTTCTCCGAGTTGAAATACTATTACTGGGAAGATCCTCTGTTGTTCAGACGAGGACCTGATCAAATCATCCGGAGATGCATACCGGAAGAGTAAATGGAGAAGGTATTAGAAAGATGTCATTCCTCTCACTATGGAGGACATTTTGGGGGTTCAAAAACAGCAGCAAAAATTCTTGAAGCAGGATTCTATTGGCCCACTCTGTTCAAAGATGCACATACACTTGTCTCGAAGTGTGACCGGTGCCAAAGACATGGAAACATGTCAAAAAGAAATGAAATGCCAATGAATTTCATCCTTGAAGTTGAAATCTTCGACGTTTGGGGAATTGATTTCATGGGACCCTTTCCATCATCATTCTCTAATGAATACATCCTTGTAGCTGTAGACTACGTATCCAAATGGGTGGAGGCTGTTGCATTACCAACAAACGAAGCTAAGGTCGTGGTGAATTTTCTAAAGAAAAATATATTCACTCGCTTCGGAACTCCGAGAGTTATTATCGGTGATGGCGGATCTAATTTCTGCAATCACCAGGTTAAGGCTCTATTGACCAAATTCGGAGTAAAACACCGTGTCGCTACCTCTTATCACCCACAAACCAGTGGACAAGTCGAAGTTTCCAATCGTGAACTGAAACGTATACTTGAGAAGATCGACTCATCTCGGAAAGATTGGTCGAAAAAGGCTGGATGATGCGCTCTGGCTTACGTAATGACTATAAGACACCGATAGGCATGTCTCCATTTCGTCTGGTTTTGGAAAAGCTGTCACTGCCAGAGAACTTGAACATCGAGCTTTTGGGCTATAAAAAAATTAAACTTTGACGAACAGTTGGTGGAAAGAAAAGGTTCTCAGATTAAATGAGTTGGATGAAATCCGACTCGACTCATATGAAAATGCCAAAATCTACAAAGAAAAAATGAAAAGATGGCATGACAACAGAATTCTAAGAAGAGATTTTAAAACAGGAGACCAAGTTCTGCTTTTTAATGCACGACTGCGTCTGTTTCCGGGTAAGCTGCGATCACGATGGACAGGCCCTTACTGTAATACCCGGTTGTAATTCATTCATTTTCATTCAGTAATTATCAGTCTGTAATTGTCACTCAGTGTATTTTCACTCAATTATAATCATTCATCAATCATGTTCATTCACCGTGTTCACCGTTCGTATAAACTTCGAGTTGAGTATCGTTATTGTTCATCGTTTCAACTTTCCTCATATGAGTTCGACTTTGTTAGATCACCATTAATTTTTGGTAACTCCAAAAATTCTAAATCTTTGCAATATTATAGAGCATCGAGTTAGCTTTCCAATGGTTCAAACGGTGAGTCAATCGGAGTCGGACGAGAGAGTTATGGTCGTTTGATTTTGGCGATCATCGCCGACCGAACTTCGGCCGTGTCGTCCGACACGGCCCGTGCTGCACTCGTCCGGAAAATGCGAAGTTGCCGCCGAGGCTCGACCGTGTCGTCCGACACGGCCGTGCCGTACTCTTCCGGATAAGCTGGAACGATCGCCGACACGCCCGACCGTGTCCCAGGACACGGCCGAGTCATGCCGAAGTCGCCGGGCGGAGTCGCTGGAAGGCCCGCAGCCGCGACCGTGTCAATCCGGACACGGTCGAGTCATGTCGGCGGTATCGGCCAAGGCGACACGGCCGTGCCGATCGGCCGCGGGCCGGCAGTGACCAACCCCTATAAATTCATTTTTTCATCATTTCACCCATTTTCTCGCATTTTCTTCACCTTCAACCGAGAGGTAAGGCTTGAGGGAGGGTTTTCCTTCACAAATCATTTGGGTGTTTGATTTTCTTCATCTCCTTTCGATCGTGAAGCCCGGATAATCAATCTAACGCGTATTCTTCGGATTGAAGCACTTGGATCATCAAGAGGTAATTCCTTCAACTCTTTGGACTTCGATTTTGTGTTGAAATAGGATGTTTTGGACGTTATAATCATGATATATGAAGGGATATGTATATGATTATGAGTTTGTATAAGGATTCATTGGATTATTGAGGGATTATTCAAGAACACTTTGGAAATCGAGTTGGAATTGGGGATTTTCAACTAATTGTTGTTATAATCACGTTTTCGGATAATCATAATGGATTATTGATCGTATTGGAGATGTTTTGTTGATTTGAAACACTTCTTGGGGATTTGAAGTTGATATTATTGAGGTTTAGTTGTATACAATCAAAGTTGGCCTCAAAGTGTTCGATATAATGCCCCTATGAACTTGGTTTAATCGTATCGACGTCTTGAGTTCGTTATGTTCGTGTTTAATTCGTTATTGATCGGATTGTTGGTAATTGTATTGAATTAAGGTTGTTCGAGCGACCGGTATCTTGGTTAGGACGTTGTTCGTGGACGGACATTCATCATCGGTATTGTGTAAGTTAATTCTTACTCGGTTAAAAGGATGTTCATTCCTTTTGTTGTTGTTCATTCATAATCGTAACTCATTCATCATTGTATTAACCGTATCAAAACTTGTCATTGTCAATTAATCACCTCGGTCATAAGGAGCAGCCGGTTCCGATCATTTCATTGAGCTATCATTCATTTCACCATCATTAAATCTTGGTGAGTCATTATTCATTTTCATTGTCACTTTTGTCATATTGTGGCATTCGGGTCATCTTGGCGTGCGGTTGGTATGTGTAGGATTTTCATGTCGGGCACGTTATAGTCGTGTGTTGGTTGGTGGCCTCACATTGGGTGTGCACACGAGTCGATTGCTCGTGAGACCGATTAGGTACAAGACCACGCGTGTTTGATCGTTGGTGGCTTGTGCGGACACATTTCCATCCCGGGCGTAGTGTGGCGCCATTCCTTTGAGCCGTCTTGATTAGTCGATTCATATAGCATGTTTGATTGCGTATGTCTTGTGAGAATAATTCATAATTTCGGATATATCATGATTGTGTATTTTCAACCCTTGAGGATTGTTGTTACGTATCGGCCCCATTGGGGATTTTGTTTTCAGTCACGGCAAGGCAAAGGCACGGAAGAGCATGTTGGCGGCGGCGAGTCAGTGATACTAGTAGGGGACCCTATCATTCCGTTGGTTGATCATTTTCATCATTTGATCATTTCCGTCATTTGTATTTTTCCGCCGCAAATTCCGTTTGAGATGTTTATTTATTCAGGTGGTATATTTTATCTTCATATAAAATATACTAGTATTCGATATTGTCTGGTGTGTTGTACTTAAACTCCTCATCGGAGTACTTGGTAATATAATGTGGTTCGGTACTACATTTATCTTGTGTAATTCATCCTTTTCATTCGCTGGTGGGTCCTGGTCGGGGATTCACGTTGTAATATCCGCCTAGTTTGGGGTGTTACGAGTTGGTATCGAGCGTGGTTTTGAATACTACCCTCCAAGTCATGTCTCATTTGAAATCATCATCATCGGACTAGTATCATTGGACTTTCGCGTCACGTGTGACTGTGCAAATGCCGAGCCAATCAGACCAAGAATCGTAAGATTTCTAATGCCATGGTATAATTTCGGCATTAATCATTCATTCATAATTCATCAGTTAACAATCCTCATTCATCAATTTCAATTGTGATCAAGTCGATAATGTAACTAATTAATCACTCAATTCATTTCATTACTCGGTTGTTGATCTTGAAGATCATATCATCAATCTTGTTAAATTGTTCAAGATAATCATTTGATAATTTTGTCGATAATCATGTCACGTCGATTAATCATTCATGTAATCATTGTATGTGAGCGCGTATGCTCATTTTCATCATTTCATAATGTAATCATAATGTGATACTCATGCGAGATATATAATCATCATATGACTTTCCACTTCGGTATGGAGAGGGTGGCAGAGGGCGTGGAGGACGAGGCCGTGGAGCGGGCGAATCCCGAGAACTCGTGCGAATACCCGTGCAAATGCCGGGAATAATGCTAACTCATCGAGCGGCGCCGCCACTCACTCACACGGACGCGATCATTCACATCGAGGAGTCGTACCGGACACGGCTCGGTCGAGAGGGTGTTCGGGTCGACCCACTCGCATTTATGCGGGCATGATGGCCCAAATGACCCAGATGGCCCGATTGATGGAGACGATGCATAACTCCGTCAATCAAAATCAGCGAGCTCCTCCGCCGCCGCCTCGAGAGGCAAGAGAGGGTGTAAGCAATATCATCGGCGATATTTCTCGCTTGACCACCTACTTTTGAGGGCTCATCCGAGCCGGCGGATATTGTTCACCGGCTTGAGCATTTTGAGAAGTTGTTTGCTATGGTGGATTGCCCGAAGGGCATAAAGTTTCGATTGCGGCTTACTATCTCGTAAGAGCGCTCATTCATGGTGGTTATCGTTGAGACCCACAGACGGAACATGTACTTGGGATCGATTCAAGACTCTCATGATGGAGAGGTACTATCCGGCCCCACTCGGGAGGCCAAGTTGTCGGAATTACTCACTCCCGACCTTTCGGCGGATGATGACGTTCTCGCCATCGCCGAAAAATTTCAGAACTTCTTCCGTTCGCCTCATCTATCATTCACTCGGAAGCGGACAAGATCAAGTATTTCACAAGAGGTGAAACCCCGTATGAGACTTCGGTTGCTTAATCATAAGCTGTGCCACTGCGGCGAGTTCATTGAGAAGGCTCTTACTTACGAGCTTACGGCTAAGGAAATTGCTAAGCGGCAACCTTCGTCGCTAGCAAGAAGTCCAAGAACCGTGTCGGTCGGCGGTAGTCGTGCCACTTTCAAGAAACCGCGGGCGGGCTCTACTTTACGAGCGACCTCCTGGCGTCTAAACCCGCGGAATCTCGATCGCGGCGGCGATTCGGCCATCACTTGTTTCAACTGTGAAGAACGAGGTCATTTCAGCACCAAGTGCCGGCGATCATCACGTGCCACAACGTGGGATTGCCGGGCATAGGGCCCGTTTTGCCGTAGGGACTCTAAACCCACTCCGGCGTCATCTCAAGCCCCGTGGTCATTCGGGGTGCGTAATCGAGCCACTCACTCGGCGTCGTTCAAGGCGACGGGAGCTAAAGGCGGAGCAGAGCTATCGAGGCAGGAGCATCCGGTTCGGGGCCGGCAAGCCCCGAATTTATGAGATGAAGAAGACCGATGATCCCGAGGCCGGATGATCTCGTGTACACTCGATATTCTATCTCAACTTTGTGTGCACTCTTTTTTATCTTGGTGCATCTCATTCATTCATTTCCGAGTCATGTTTGAGTAGACTACGTGCAGGTAGTGCTACTAGTTGTGAGCCATATGTCATTGGCCTACCTAATGGTAGACGCATTATCGGTAACCGTGAGATTGAGAATTGTCCGATTCGGTTTCATGGTCGTGTATGGCAGCGGACCTAATTGTAGTAGATTTACCGAGGGACGACATCATCTTGGGTATTGATTGGATGGATCGTCATGATGCCATCATTAGTGTCCGAAAGCGTTTGGTCACTATCATTTGAACGATGGAGTTGAATATGTGTTTCAGGAGGTAATCCCTACATTACGGCAAAGTCATTAATTTGATGAAAGCGGTAAGATTAATCAATCGGGGATGTCGGTTATTGGTGCTTTATGGCCAAAACCGAGAGGTCATCGATAATGTTAACGGATATTCGGTGGTGAGGGAATATGCCGATGTATTTCCAGACGAGTTACGGTTTGCCTCCACGAGAGAGATGTGGAATTCACGATTGAGTTGGAGCACAGTACGTCCCCGATATCGAAGGCACCGTGCGAATGGCCCGACGAAATGCGAGAGTTGAAGAGTCAACTTGAGGAATTGTTCGAGAAAGGTTATATCCGACCGAGTGCGTCCCCATGGGGAGCACCGGTCTTGTTCGTCAAAAGAAAGATGGTTCCTTTCGCTTGTGTATCGATTATCGGGAGTTGAATAAGGTGACAATCAAGAATAAGTATCCCTTACCCGTATCGATGACCTTTTGGATCAACTTGGGGAGCTTGATTATTTTCCAAGATCGACTTAAGATCTGGATATCATCGATTGCGGATTCGAGAGTCGGATATCGCTAGGACGGCGTTTGAACACGTTATGGTCATTATGAGTTTGTGGTTATGCCGTTCGGATTGACTAATGCACTGCGGTATTCATGGAGTTAATGAATCGGGTCTTCATCGACTTTACGGATCGGTTTGTTGTTGTCTTCATCGATGACATTTTGATTTATTCTCGTGACCGAGAGGAACACGAGTTTCACCTTCATCAAGTGCTCGACGTGTTGAGACGAGAACAACTTTATGGGAAGTTTTCCAAATGTGAGTTACGGATGTCAAGTGACTTTTCTCGGACATGTAATCTCATCGAGACGGAGTTCGTGTCGACCCTCGAGAAGACGGAGGCTATTCGAGATTGGTTACCTCAGAAGAATGTTAAGGAAATCCAAAGCTTTCTCGGATTAGCCGGTTATTATCGGAGGTTTGTGGAAGGATTTTCCAAAATTGCTCAACCATTGACGAACCTTTGCGGAAGGATAAGAAATACACGTGGTCCGCGCGTGTCGTGAGTTTTGAAGAACTCAAGAGCAGTTAATGTCGGCAGACTGTACTTTCCTTGCCGCGAGGACGGAGGGATTTGTGGTTTATAGTGATGCGTCGGACGGGGTCTCGGATGTGTACTCATGCGAGCAGGAAGGTTATTGCCTATGCTTCACGGCAATTGAGACCTTACGAGGTTAATTATCCGACCCACGACACGGAGCTAGCGGCCGTGGTGTTCGCTTTGAAGATTTGGCGTCATTACCTTTATGGCGTCACTGTCGGATATTCACCGATCATAAGAGCTTAAAGTATATATTTACTCGAAGGAGTTAAATATGCGTCGAGAGGCAGTGGTTGGAATTAATCAAAGATAATGATATTGAGATCCTCTACCACCGGGCAAGGCGACGTTGTCGCCGACGCCTTGAGTCGTAAGTCCGTTCGGGAGCGAGATGCTTGCCGTTTAACAGATTCGAAGGAGCTTGGCGGGAACTCCTTAGACCCGAGATCGAGTGCAGCCGGCGAGTTCGAGACAGCTTTGTATGTTAGAGATTTCATCATCTCTTGAGGATGCAATCCGAGAGAATCAGGGTTCGGACCCATCATTGTTACGCATCCGAGAGGATGTGGCTCAGGGGAAAGCCCCTGGATTCGTGGTCCACGAGGATGGACTTTTGAGATTTAAGAATCGGTTGTGCGTACCGGCGAATGACGAGTTGAAAAACTCGATTTTGAGAGAAGCTCATGCTACCCCTTATTCTGTTCATCCGGGATCCAGCAAGATGTACAAGGACTTGAAACAGAATTACTGGTGGAGTAATATGAAGCGAGAAGTCGCAGAATTCGTTTCGAGATGCTTAACCTGTCAACAAGTTAAGATTGAACATCAGCGACCGTGGGTATGTGAAACCTCTCCTATTCAGTGGAAGTGGGAAGACATTTCTATGGATTTCATCACGAGTTTGCCGACGAGTCGTCGTGGCATGAATACGATGCAGGTGATTGTGGACCGTTTAACTAAATCAGCTCATTTCCTTGAGATCAAGGATACGTGGGGTCCCGAGAGACGCCCGATTATTCATCAAGGAGATAGTAAGACGCACGGTACTCTAAGAGTATCGTTTCCGATCGTGACAGACGATTTGTATCTCATTTTGGAAATCGATTCACCGTGCTATGGGAACTCGGCTCAATCTCGATCACGCCTTTCATCCTCGGTCAGACGGACAATCGGAGAGGACTATCTGAGACATTAGAGGACATGTTGAGGGCATGCGTCCTCGATTGGAAGGACGATTGGGAAGCCCAACTACCATTGATCGAGTTCACGTATAATAATAGTTGGCATGCTTCCATTAAGATGGCACCTTACGAGGCCTTGTGCGGTCGTCGTTGTCGATCTCCCTTGTGTTGGGATGACTTGTCGAATCAATCGGCACCGAACCCGATATGCTTATAGCCGCAGGAGAAGGTAGCTTTGATCAAGAGTCGTATGTTGACATTTCGAGTCGGCGAAATCATATGCGAGATAATCGTAAATCGACCACTAGAGTTCGAGACGGGTGACCACGTCTTGGTCAAGGTATCCCGAGTCGAGGTATTTTCCGTTTCGGAAAACGGGGGAAGTTGAGTCCGAGATTCATTGGACCGTTTGAAATTTTGGATCGAGTAGGCGAGTTAGCTTATCGATTGGCTTTACCTCCGGCCCTGAGCCGAATTCATAATGTGTTTCATGTCTCTCAGTTGCGGAAGTATGTTGCCGACCGAGTCACATACTCCGATTCGACGAAATCGAGATCGCGACGATCATTCATATGAGGAACGTCCTATACGAGTTTTAGAGCGACGAATCAAGCAGTTGAGAAATAAGTCGATTCCTTTGGTCAAGATTCGGTGGTCGGACATGGAGTCGAAGAGGCCACTTGGGAAACCGAGGAGATTATGCGGGAGAGTTATCCCGAGTTGTTTGACCCTTAGTTTGAGACGAAACTCTTTTTAAGGGGAGTATGTAATACCGGTTGTAATTCATTCATTTTCATTCGGTAATTATCGATCTGTAATTGTCACTCGGTGTATTTTCACTCAATTATAATCATTCATCAATCATGTTCATTCACCGTGTTCACCGTTCGTATAAACTTCGAGTTGAGTATCGTTATTGTTCATCGTTTCAACTTTCCTCATATGAGTTCGACTTTGTTAGATCACCATTAATTTTTGGTAACTCCAAAAATTCTAAATCTTGCAATATTATAGAGCATCGAGTTAGCTTTCCAATGGTTCAAGCGGTGAGTCAATCGAGTCCGGACGAGAGAGTTATGGTCGTTTGATTTTGGCGATCACTGCCGGCCGAACTTCGGCCGTGTCGTCCGACACGGCCCGTGCCGTACTCGTCCGGAAAATGCGAAGTTTACGCCGACTGGGCTCGGCCGTGTCGTCGACCGCGGCCGTGCCGTACTCTTCCGGATAAGCTGGAGCATCGCCGACACGCCGGCCGTGTCCCGGACACGGTCGAGTCATGCCGAAGTCATTTGTCGGCGGGTCGCTTCGGAAGGCCGCGGCTGCGGCCGTGTCAATCCGGACACGGTCGAGTCATGTCGGCGGTATCGGCCGGTTGCGCGACACGGCCGTGCCGATCGGCACGCGGGCGTGTCGGCAGCCAACCCCTATAAATTCATTTTTTCATCATTTCACCCATTTTACGCATTTTCTTCACCTTCAACCGAGAGGTAAGGCTTGAGGGAGGGTTTTCCTTCACAAATCATTTGGGTGTTTGATTTTCTTCATCTCCTTTCGATCGTGAAGCCGGATAATCAATCTAACGCGTATTCTTGGATTGAAGCACTTGGATCATCAAGAGGTAATTCCTTCAACTCTTTGGACTTCGATTTTGTGTTGAAATAGGATGTTTTGGACGTTATAATCATGATATATGAAGGGATATGTATATGATTATGAGTTTGTATAAGGATTCATTGGATTATTGAGGGATTATTCAAGAACACTTTGGAAATCGAGTTGGAATTGGGGATTTTCAACTAATTGTTGTTATAATCACGTTTTCGGATAATCATAACGGATTATTGATCGTATTGGAGATGTTTTGTTGATTTGAAACACTTCTTGGGGATTTGAAGTTGATATTATTGAGGTTTAGTTGTATACAATCAAAGTTGGCCTCAAAGTGTTCGATATAATGCCCCTATGAACTTGGTTTAATCGTATCGTCGTCTTGAGTTAGTTATGTTAGTGTTTAATTCTTTATTGATAGTATTGTTGGTAATTGTATTGAATTAAGGTTGTTCGGCGACCGGTATCTTGGTTAGGGCGTTGTTCGTGGACGGACATTCATCATCGGTATTGTGTAAGTTAATTCTTACTCGGTTAAAAGGATGTTCATTCCTTTTGTTGTTGTTCATTCATAATCGTAACTCATTCATCATTGTATTAACCGTATCAAAACTTGTCATTGTCAATTAATCACCTCAGTCATAAGGAGCAGCGGTTCCGATCATTTCATTGAGCTATCATTCATTTCACCATCATTAAATCTTGGTGAGTCATTATTCATTTTCATTGTCACTTTTGTCATATTGTGGCATTAGGGTCATCTTGGCGTGCGGTTGGTATGTGTAGGATTTTCATGTCGGGCACGTTATAGTCGTGTGTTGGTTGGTGGCCTCACATTGGGTGTGCACGAGTCGATTGCTCGTGAGGCGATTAGGTACAAGACCACGCGTGTTTGATCGTTGGTGGCTTGTGCACGGACACATTTCCATCCCGGGCGTAGTGTGGCGCCATTCCTTTGAGCCGTCTTGATTAGTCGATTCATATAGCATGTTTGATTGCGTATGTCTTGAGAATAATTCATAATTTCGGATATATCATGATTGTGTATTTTCAACCCTTGAGGATTGTTGTTACGTATGGCGGCCCCATTGGGGATTTTGTTTTAGTCACGGCAAGGCAAAGGCACGGGAAGAGCATGTTGGCGGCGAGTCAGTGATACTAGTAGGGGACCCGATCATTCCGTTGGTTGATCATTTTGATCATTTGATCATTTCCGTCATTTGTATTTTTCCGCTGCAAATTCCGTTTGAGATGTTTATTTATTCAGGGTGGTATATTTTATCTTCATATAAAATATACTAGTATTCGGTATTGTCCTGGTGTGTTGTACTTAAACTCCTCATCGGAGTACTTGGTAATATAATGTGGTTCGGTACTACATTTATCTTGTGTAATTCATCCTTTTCATTCGCCTGGTGGGTCCCAGTCGGGGATTCACGGCGCTGTAATATCCGCCTAGTTTGGGGTGTTACACTTACACGATCAAAGAGGTGTTTTCTCATGGAGCTGTGGAGATTTATAATACAACCGACGGGAGTTTCAAAGTAAACGGTCAACGGTTAAAGCCATATCTGGGAGGAGAATTCTCGACAGCAAAGTCAATCATAATGCTAGAAATACCTAATTAATCTGACGAGAAGTCAAGCTAAGGACGTTAAACAAAGCGCTTATTGGGAGGCAACCCAATCTCTATTATTTCGCAAATAAGTTTGGGGGTAACACGGAAGGATTCAACAACAAGAGCAAGGATCAGATCGTTCATAAAATCCAGGGAGTCTTTCTTTCATTATTCTCTCACACATAATAAATTTAATTTTTTTTATAAAAAAAAATATAATATATATATATATATATATATATATATATATATATATATATATACGGCCGTATCCTAAATAATACGGCCGTAAGTAGTATCATGCTTTTTAACGAATGGTTTATACGGCTGTAACTCCTACATGTTACGGCCGTATCTTAAAACAGGTTCCAAAAAAAAAAAAACGAAACCATCATACGGCCGTAAGTCTGGAAAGATACGGCCGTAACATAAAAACCTGTTTGAAAAACGAAAGCAACTTACGGCCGTAACTTGGATAGGTTATGGCCGTAACTATTAGCCTGTATTAAAAAAAAAAAATCGGACTTTACAACACTTTCACAAACCAGACGAGACACAAGCGGCCGGGAGTGCGATTTTTTCCCCTATCAATCCCTACTTTCTAAAAACTCAAATTCCTCAATACAATTCATTAACATCAACATTAACACATAATCATCAGGTTCTCTTTCAATCATTGTTTCAATTTATATATTCTTGAGTTTTAGTTTTTAGTTTTTCTCTTCATATTTGTTTTTCGATTCTTATTTCTGTATGATTCGTTGATTAAATCTTGTTCATTTGTGAGTATTGTTGATATTTGTGTGGTTATTTGATTCATTGATTTGTGGTGGCTTTATGGATTTGAGTTTGAATAAGAAAAACTTGTTAAAAAACTATGAACTCAAGGTGTCCGATGAAATGCCACAACGAAAATCTTTGAATTTTTTTATGTTTTTATTGGTTTTGCTTGATGATTATAGTCGTGTGATGAAAAGAAGTTGATTTTGTTAAATTTCAGGGATGGCACCGAAGAAATCAACAAAAGGAAAAGAAAAGGTCGGTTCGTCATCTCAAGGTCCGGCACCGCCACAAAGAAATCAGAACACAAAGTGCATTAAGGAAAGATTGTTCAATCTTGATGATTTCATCGGCGATGCGGATAGAGACACAATCACTACCCCTTTCATCCAAAAATTCTTAGACAACGGCTGGGAAAAGTTCGTTTCCGATCTCCCAAATGGTAACCCGACATTGACCCTGAACTTTTACAATTCTTTCAACAAATCCATTGGGCAGGTAGGGTCACCTAGGGGTGGTATACCGTACCGTACTGAATTTTTTTGTCGATACCGTATATCGTACCGAAAATTTCGGTACAACAAAATTCATCGATACTGCATCAAAGTTTCGGTATCAAATCGGTATCTGAAATTTCGGTATGGCTTTCGGTCCGATCTGATACTGAAATTTCGGTATACCGAATTTTATTTCGGTATCGGTATATACCGAACTTATCGAAATACCGAATTACCAAAATATCGAAAAAATCTTGATATACCGATATATACTGAAATACCGAATAAAAAAGATACCGAAAAATCGACATACCGATATATATATATATTGAAATACCGAATTTTTTTTGGTATCTCGGTATATACCGAAATACCAAAAATAAAAAATTTCATACCGTTACCGTACCGAAATTTTTCGGTACGGCACCATACCATACCGAAAATTCGGTATACTGAAATTTTCGACAATTTCGGTAATTTTCCGGTACGATAAATTCGGTATTTCGGCATTTCGGTATATTTTGCCACCCCTAGGGTCACCTACTTATCATCAGACTACTGTGAATGGGAAATCCATTAATTTTTCACCGGATGTCATTAACAAGTTTTTGGGGGTTAATTGTACTAACGCGGTTGACATTTCTATCTTACCTAATGAAGAGGTGTCGGATGATAGAGTTTTACGCTGGGCGTTAGTGAGCGAGTTGCATGACAGTATTGGGATGATCAAACCCCGATACAACCAGGCGGACCTAATGGATGATGCTTGGTATTTATGGATGTGGGCAGCCGGGAGTATTTACCCGACTTCGACTCTGACGACGGTTTCCATTGGCCACATGTGAGGTTTATTTGCTATCCACCGGGGGGTAAAAATGGATTTGGGTACTCACATTTACACTACTATCTGTCACTATGCCGGCATGGTCCCGACTAGGCAGAAGATGCCATACCCCTGCCTTATCACCGGTATTTGCAGGAGCCAGAGAGTCAAAATTTCGGCAGGGGGTGATATTTTAACACATGGGGATCGACTGAACGGCCGGAGTAGTATTTTTCGAAGTACTCAATTGAGAAGCAAACGGGCACGTTTGGAACCGGAAGAGGATAGTAGCGAGGAGGAGGAATATGAGGCCGAGGAGGATGCCGGTTATGAGTTGACGCCTTTTGAGGAAAATTTGCTTGAAAGAGTTCAGGGATTAGAAACATCCCAGGCTGAAATTATGAGAAATCAGAATGAAATACTCGAGCGACAATTAGAAACGGAGAAGTGCTTTGAAAAGCTTTTCCGTTTTCTAAACATCCCTGACGACACACCTGGAGGATCACAAAGCTAAAATTTCAGGGAGTTTTCTGTTTTCTCGCTTGCTATTATTTTTTTTAAAACTCGGGACAGTTTTACTTATAAGTTTGGGGGTGTTTTCATACTTGTGTGTTTATTTTTTGGTTTTTGAACTATGATGTTTATTTGGATTTTGATTGTGGTATGTTTTGATTAGTGTATTGTGTGGTGTGTTTTTATTATTTGGCATTGATTAGGTTTAGTGAATATATATTTCTTGATATATATATATATATATATATGAGATTTCTAGATCTGGTCATAAACACCTATAATTAGCTATATACAAGCTTCTAAAATCGTTTTAACCGGTAAAAAAAAATTGTATATTCCAAAAATTTTTGAGCCTTAATCTCTCTTTCCAAGCCTTGTAATTATCATATAAAATCGAGTCATTCGTTACCTTGAGAAAAGAAGAATCAATTGGTTGATGAAAAATAAAACTGAAATTTACTTAATTTGTGGAGTTTTGATTTTTCATGCTTAACTAAAAATGATTTTACGCAAAATTCTATTCCCTAAAAAAAAGGAGTCATTGGTGAAAAGAGCTACACGTTAGCAAATAACGGTGTGAAAGCTATCACCTAAATAAATAAATGACGAAAAGGAGAAGCGTTGAGCGAATTGCCTAATTTTGAAAGTCTTAAATTTTGCGAAAAATAAAGGACTAACCATTGTTGGTGCGTAGCTGCCGTCTCAGAAAAATTGGTGAAAAGAGCTACACGTTAGCAAATAACGGTGTGAAAGCTATCACCTTTTTACGAAGAAAAATAATGAGATAGAAATTGTGTTAGTGAAAAGAGCTACACGTTAGCAAATAACGGTGTGAAAGCTATCACTAAAAGGGATGTAGTTTATGAGCAGATTTGAATTAATTAGCAGCTGAATTTCAATACACTCAATTTTGTGAAAATCACAATATTTGATGACGCCAATAAAATTCTTCTTCATATTGAGTCGAAAAATAAACGAGTGATCGAGAGCAACCATTAAAGGGAGTCGTGTGTATCACGAGTGGGAAAGAAATAATCAACCTATTGGGGGGAAACCTTACATTTTGGAATTACAAAATAAAAACCGTGTTTTAACTTCAAAAACATTTGTAGATTTATTTTGAATCTTGATTCATTTCTATCTACCGTATAAAGTCAAGTTGTTGTTTATTAATGGCATTTTGATCTCCTTTTCTCTTTTTATATTTTAATTTATGTGTGTATTAATTTTCTTATTTTTGTTTTATTTTTTATTTTATTTTTGGAGTGTGAATAATAAAGAGTCTTGCTCGGGACTAGCAAGAATTCAAGTTTGGGGGTGTGATAAGTGTCGGTTTGTACACTTATCCATGGTTTGTATCAATAAAATTCACCCATAATTGAGCTAGTCTACTCGTTTTTGCTTTTAATTTATTAGTTTTAATAATTTTATTTTTATCGGATGATGATCGGATTAAATAACTGAATTACTCAAGAAACAACATGTTTAACAAATATTCTCTTTATTGAATTTTGATATATTCATGTTGTAGGGCTTTCCGAGACGAATTCGGCAGTCTTTAGGATTCAAAATCGAGTTATATATCAAAAGTTATCATCAGAAGAAGATCCGGGGCAAAACGCAAAGTCGAGAGTGCAGGCTGAAAACGTAACTTTCAAAGCATCTAGTGAACAAATTTACGAAGCCAAGTTACGGCCGTAACATTCAGGAGTTACGGCCGTAAGTCACTTATTCTGGCCGTAACTCCTGAATGTTACGGCCGTAACTCTTGACAGATTACTATGATTTGTCTAATTTTTTATACTTTTTATGTATTATTGAGGGGATGGCTGGCATTGATCCGATCTAATGTAATAATGATGGAGTTTTGGAGCTATTAGATGACTTTATGTGTATAAATAGACCCCTTAGATCCTTCATCATTCATCATTCATCTTATAATTTTCCATTTTTTGTAAACTTTTCTTTTTGTGTGAAGAACACACTTGTGTTCTTGAGTGATCTTTGTAAGTGTGGTATAGTATATGTTGTTCAGAGAGTTTATTGCTTCTATCTCCTTTATCTACTAAGGGAGTTAGGATCAATTCTTTCTCTTGATTCAACTAAAAATGACCACAAAAGCTTGTAATATGTGTAATAAACCCTTTATGGGCTAAGTAATTTTTAGTTGGGATTATAAACAAGGTTAGTCATGTTATTTATGTTTGTATAAAGATCTATTGTGAATTACTTATTATTGTGTGTGATTTTAATTGTTTTAACAATCTTTATTTATTTGGCCAATAAATGACGATATTTATGGTCTTCATATGTTTCGAAAGAAAATATGTTTGATTAGATCAAATGATCTTCACTCTAAGTTGTTCTAGGGGATAGAAATATACCCTAGTCCTTAGATGATTCTTTGAGTTATTTTCATAAATCCTAATGCTATGTATTGAAGCCGATCAACATAGAAATATAGTGGATTGATTCAATATGTAAGGGGCGTTTTATAGTTCGAAAGAGAAACCGTCTTTTCAAGGAAAATTGAATCTACACAACAAAATAAGTAAATTCATCTTATGATCTCCAATACATCTTTTATAACTAATGACGAACTAAGTTTGTAATCCCAACTATTTCATTTTATCGATAATCAATCTATTATTATTGCTATCTTTTTATTTCCTTATAACATTAGAACTATTATTGTAATTTCTTTGCAATTATTAAACCAAACTTTTTAATTGTGTGTTACACTCATCTTAAGTATCTATAAAAATAGACTAATAGTGTATAATTCAAATTATAACCAAACTTCCTTGTGGGATCGATAAACCGGACTCAAAAAGTCCACTTTACTACTTGATACGATATCGTGCACTTGCGATAGTTACACTAAAAGCGTGTCAAGTTTTTGGCGCCGTTGCCGGGGAAGTATAAGTTATATTTGAAAAATTACATTATTAACTATTGTTATAAATACAACTTTTTCTTTGTTGTAGATTCTCTTGTCTATGCGAAGGACATACAATCGCGATTTAGTTTCACTAGATCCCGAGATCGAAGCCACATTCAGAAGAAGGCGAAGAGAACAAAAGAAAAACATTATTTCTTCACCATCAATGGCGGACGAACTAAATCCACGTCTCCCCCAAGGAAATGATAACGAAAGAATTCCTCCGGTGGGGGGAATACCTAATGTTCAAAACATTCAACATCAACAATATCCTATTGTGCCGGAAATAGATGAAGATAACATGCTCTTTGGGGAATTCATGAACCCCCCATCTTTGAGCGTTCAATCAAGTGTAATCTATCCACCATTTGGAGTGGACAATTTTCAAATTCACCCAGATGTCATCAATCTCTTCTCCAACAACAACTCATTCTATGGAAGAACCGACGAAAATCCATATCTCCATATTAACCGTTTTGTGGAAATATGTGGAAATTTCAAATATCCAAATGTAAATGACGAGGCGATCAAAATGAGACTTTTCGTGCACACTTTGAAGGACAGAGCAAGAGAGTGGCTAGATATTTTGCCACCACGAAGCATAACAAATTGGCCCGAATTTGTCCAGAAATTCACCACTAAATACTTTCCACCAATAAAAGTGGCGAAACTCAAATACGAAATCTCTACATTTCGTCAACAAGATTCAGAATCATTCCACGAAGCATGGGAGAGATACAAAGATATGCTACGAAAATGTCCTAACCATGGTTTCAATTTGGGAGCACAAGTCAATTACTTCTATTCTGGAATTTTACCTTCATGCCGAGCCAATGTCGATTCATCATCAAATGGCTCACTGGGAAACAAAACTATGAAAGAGGCTTATAATCTTTTTTAGGTTATAAGTGAACAAAGTGCAAGATGGCCAGACAGAAATATCCAAAAGAAACCAAATGGTGTTTTTGAAGTGGATTCTTATTCACTTATGTTGGCAAAAATTGAAGCTCTATCAAAGAAAGTCGAGGAAATGTCTTTTTCAACTCCTCAATCTGTGAAGACGGTGCAAACTCCACAAATTTCAGCTTTTTCATGTGAAATTTGTGGAGCAACTCACAACAGCACTATCTGTCCCTTAGTGCAACAAGAGCAGTCAACACCACCACCAGAACAAGTGGCGTATGCTCAGAATTTCCAAAGGCAAGCATACAATCCTTACGGGCCAACATACAATCCAGGGTACAAAAATCATCCAAATTTTTCTTATGCAAACAACAACAATGTGTTGAATCCAACGCATCAAGAAAAGAAGCCCGGATGGGAAGAAGCAATCACAAAGCTAGCTGAACAACAACTGAAGTATCAACAACGAAATGATGCTTCAATTAAAAATCTGGAGACACAAGTTGGCCAAATGGCCAAAATACTTTCAGAAAGATCTCATGGCATGTTACCTAGCAATACCGAGGTAAATCTAAGGGAAAATGTACAAGCTATCACAACAAGAAGTGGAGTGCAGTTGCCCGAAATTTCTATGGAAAACCATCTGGAAAAACAAAAAATTAAACAAAATCAAGAATCAGAAAAAGAATCTGATACAGGACCTTCATCTCAAAAAGGTCCAATTGCTACAAAATCTTATGTTCCACCTATCCCATTTCCTCAACGGTTGAAGAATCACAAGCTCGATGCTCAATTCGGGAAATTCTTGGAAATCTTCAAAAAGCTACACACCAACATTCCTTTTGCCGATACTCTAGCACAAATGCCAAGCTATGCCAAATATATGAAAGATATTCTTTCCAACAAACGAAGGCTTGAAGAATACGAAACTGTCATGCTAACATAGGAATGTAGCGCAATACTACAAAAGAAGTTGCCACCCAAGCTAAAAGATCCGGGAACTTTCACAATCTCGTGTACAATTGGTGAAGTGAATTTTGGCAAAGCTCTTTGTGATTTAGGGGCAAGTATAAACTTGATGCCCCTGTCAATTTTCAACAAATTGAACTTGGGAGAAGCAAAAGCAACAACAGTTTCACTACAATTAGCCGATCGGTCAATCAAATATCCACGTGGGATAGTTGAAGATGTGCTTGTCAAAGTTGATAAATTCATATTTCCAGCAGATTTTATCATCCTCGACATGGAAGAAGATCAGGATATTCCCATTATTTTGGGACGACCATTTCTCGCAACCGGACATGCTCTTATTGACGTCTATGAAGGAAATCTAATTCTCAGAGTGGAAGACGAACATGTCATCTTCGATGTCTTAAAAACTTTGAATCAACCCTCCACAGATGAGTATTGTCTAAAAATAGACACAATTGAAGCCATGGTGAACAAGTCTTTTGAGAAAATTCTATCTAAAGATCCTTTTGAGACATGTATAGCAAATTCTCTAACCAGCATGGAAGAACAATATCACTTGGCCGAAACAGTTAACTATCTAGAAGCACTACCAACCTTAAGAAAGCATTCACATTTTGAAGAATTGGGGACAAGCTCCGCTAAACCCTCCCTTCTTTACAAGAAGCTCCAACACTTGATCTCAAACCTCTACCCACACATTTGAGATACGCTTACTTGGGCGTTTCCTCAACACTTCCGGTCATCATATCTAACATATTGACCAAACTTGAAGAAGGGAAATTACTAAGGGTATTGAGGAATCACAAAAGAGCAATTGGATGGACTATTGCAGACATTGGAGGAATAAGCCCCTCTATATGCACTCACAAAATCTTGATGGAAGATGACTGCAAACCTTCAATTGAGCATCAACGACGTTTGAATCCAAACATGAAGGAAATTGTGAAGGCAGAGATTTTTAAATTACTTGACGCAGGAATCATTTATCCAATCTCAGATAGTCCATGGGTGAGCCCTGTACATATGGTGTCAAAAAAGAGTGTAATTACGATCATAGAGAACGAGCACAATGAACTTATACCAACACGACCGATCACAGGATGGAGAATGTGCATTGATTACAGGAAACTAAACAAGACGACAAGAAAAGATCATTTTCCACTCCCATTTATTGATCAGATGCTAGATAGATTGGTGTGACATTCTTACTGATGTTTTCTCGACGGCTATTCAGGGTACAACCAAATCGTAATAGCCCCAGAAGACCAAGAGAAAACAACATTCACATGCCCTTATGGAACATTTGCCTATAGAAGAATCCCATTCGGATTGTGCAATGCTCCAGCCACATTTCAAAGATGCATGATGTCAATATTATCAGACATGGTTGAAAAATTCATTGAAGTTTTCATGGACGATTTCTCGGTTTTCGGAGATTCATTTGATAAATGCCTAATTCACTTAGGCATGGTCTTGGAAAGATGTGAAGACACAAATCTAGTTCTCAATTGGGAGAAATGTCACTTCATGGTCCAGGAAGGAATCGTACTTGGCCATAGAATCTCACAACATGGAATTGAAGTCGATAAGGCAAAGATCCAACTGATTGCAAAACTTCCTCCACCAATTTCGGTGAAAGGAGTAAGGATTTTTCTCGGACATGCAGGATTCTATCGGAGGTTTATAAAAGATTTCTCAAAAATAGCAAAACCTCTCTGTTCTTTGCTTGAGAAAGATACACCATTCCTTTTCACAAATGAATGCCACGTGGCCTTTGCAACTTTGAAGGATAAGCTTACATCAGCTCCAATCATCATTTCTCCAGATTGGACTATTCCTTTCATTTTAATGTGCGATGCAAGTGATTATGCCGTAGGGGCCGTACTGGGCCAGAAGAAGGACAAAATGATGCAAGTGATCCATTATGCTAGCAGGACTATGAATGATGCTCAGCTGAACTACACAACAACTGAAAAAGAGATGCTTGCAGTGGTTTATGCCTTTGACAAATTTCGATCCTACTTATTGGGATCAAAGGTCATAGTCTACACTGATCATTCAGCTTTGAAATATTTAATGACAAAGCAAGATGCAAAGTCAAGGCTAATCCGATGGGTTCTACTTATGCAAGAATTCGACATAGAAATCAGAGACAGAAAGGTGTAATACCCGGTTGTAATTCAGTCATTATCATTCAGTAATTTCATTCGGTGATTGTCACTCAGTGGATTTTCACTCAATTATAATCATTCATCAATCATGTTCATTCACCGTGTTCACCGTTCGGAAAAACTTCGAGTTGTGTATCGTTATTGTTCATTGTTTCAACTTTCCTCATTTGAGTTCGACTTTGTTAGATCACCATTAATTTTTGGTAACTCCAAAAATTCTAAATCTTTGCAATATTATAGAGCATCGAGTTAGCTTTCCAATGGTTCAAACGGTGAGTCAATAGGAGTCCGGACGAGAGAGTTATGGTCGTTTTAGCTCAACCGCTCATTGGCCGGTCACTGCCGAACGAACTCGGCCGTGTCGTCCGACACGGCCCGTGCGTACTCGTCCGGAGAGTGCCGGAAGTTCGCCTCAGGACCCGACCGTGTCGCCTGCAGCACGGCCGAGTCGAACCCTTCCGGATAAGCGAGGCATTTGCCCGGCCGACGCCCGGCCGTGTCGCACGGCGGTCGAGTCATGCCGAAGTCAGTCGGACGGGTCATCTGTCGGGAGGCCCTCGCGCGCGACCGTGTCAAGCGAGGACACGGTCGAGTCACTGTCGGCCAACCGTCGGCCGGTGTGCGACACGGCCGTGCCGATCGCACGGGCCGTGTCCGTGACGATCAACTCCCTTAAATTCGTTTTTTCACATTTCTTCCATTCCTTTCCCATTTTTTCACTTGCAACCGAGAGAGAAGCTTGAGGAAAGGTTTTCCTTCACAAATCATTTGGGTGTTTGATTTTCTTCATCTCCTTTCGATCGTGAAGCTTAGGATAATCAATCTAACGCGTATTCTTCGGATTAAAACACTTGGATCATCAAGAGGTAATTCCTTCAACACTTTGGACTTCGATTTTGTGTTGAAATAGGATGTTTTGGACGTTATAATCATGATATATGAAGGGATATGTATATGATTATGAGTTTGTATAAGGATTCATTGGATTATTGAGGGATTATTCAAGAACACCTTGTAAATCGAGTTGGAATTGGGGATTTTTGACTAATTGTTGTTATAATCACATTTTTGGATATTCATAGCGGATTATTGATCGTATTGGAGATGTTTTATTGGTTTGAAACACTTCTTGGGGGATTTGATATTGGTATATTGAAGTTTGATTGTAAACAATCGGAGTTTGGACGCAACGTGTTTGTTTCAATACCTCAATGGACTTAGTTTTATCGTATCGACGTTTTAAGTTCGTTATATTCGTGTTTAATTCGTATATTGATCGGATTGTCGGTAATTGTATTGAATTAAGGTTGTTCGTGCGACCGACACTTCATTTAGGACGTTGTTCGTGGACGGACATTCTTCATCGGTGTTGAGTAAGTTAATTCTTACTCGGTTAAAAGGATATTCATACCTTTTGTTGTTGATCATTCATAATCATAACTCATTCATCATTGTAATAATCATATTAAAACTTGTTATTGTCAATTAATCACTTCAGTCATAAGGAACGACGGTTCCAATCTTTTCGTTGAGCTATCATTCATTTCATTATTACTCTCATCTCGGTGAGTCATTCTTGATTTTGTCGGATTATTATTATTCATTGATATTCATTATGGTCATTCTTGTTCATATGACCTTCTGGGTTCATATTGCGTGGCCGGGTGCGGATGTGTGGAATTTTTAGTCGGGCACGTGATGGCCATGTATTGGGAGTGATACATTGGACTGTGCACACGGTAACGATTACCTCCGTGAGACTAATTAGGTACAAGGACGGGTGTGTCCGGTCATCCGTCTTGTACACTTACACAGAACACTACGGGCGTACTATGATACTCCTCTTCAGCGTAATTCATAATTAAGAATATTTCATAACTTCAGTTAATTCATGATTGTGTAATTTCAACTCTTGAGGATTGTTGTTCTGTTTAACTGACCCCGGCTGGGGATTTTGTTTTTCAGGTCATGGCAAGGCAAATGCACGGGAATAGCATGTTGATGTCGAGGAGTCCTAGTGATACTAGTAGGGGGCCCCGATCTTTCAGTTATTCTTGTTATTGTCCTTTATTTTCCGCTGCAGACTTTCATTTGAATACTCCGTTTCATTCAGTGTTGTGTATTTTATCTTCATATAAAATACACTAGTATTCGGTATTGTCCTGGTGTGTTGTAACTAAACTCCTCGTCGGAGTAATTATTGCTGTAATGTAGTTCGGTACTACATTTATCTTGTGTAATTCATTCATTTTCATTTGCCTGGTGGGTCCCAGTTGGGGATCTACGACCTTTGTAATATCCGCCTAGTTTGGGGTGTTACGAGTTGGTATCGGAGCGTGGTTTTGAATACTACCTTCCGAGTCATGTCTTATTTGAAATCATCGTCATCGAGACTAGTATCATTGGACTTTCGCGTCACGTGTGACTGTGCAAATGCCGAGCCAATCGAATAGGAAGAAGCGTAAGATTTCTAACGCCATGGTATAATTTCTGGCAATAGTTATTCATTCATCATTCATCAATTAACAATCCTCAAACATCATCATTCATTGTGATCAGGACGATCATGTTAACTCATTAATTACTCAATTCATTTCATTACTCAGTTGTCAATCTGGATGATCATATTATCAATCCTGTTAAGTTATTCAAGATAATAATTTCAAGAATTTCATCAGGTAATCATGTCACTTCAGTAAATCATTCATATAATCACTAAGTTAGAACATGTATACTCATTTTCATCATCTCATGACATAATCATAACGTGATAATCATGCGGGGAATATAATCATTATGCGACCTTCCTACTTCAGTATGGGGAGAGCTGTCAGGGGATGCACGGGGAGAGGCCGCGGTGCGGACCGAAACCCGAGAAATAATCACTGTGCCAGAAATCGTGCCTGGGACTCGGCTCGATCAGAAGATGTTCGGGCTGATCCACTTACTTTTATACAGGCCATGATGACCCATGTGCAGTTGCTCAATCATCATTGCGCCACTCTGACCGGATTAATCGAGAGAACTCTCCCGTATGAGCCATTGCTAAGGAAAGTCTTGAACAACAACCTTCATTTGTCGGCAAGAAATCAACGGCGTAATCAATCCGAAGGCGGTCAGTCAACCTTCAAGAAGCCTCGTGTGAGTCCTATTGTTTCGAGCGACCTCCTACGGTGCATAGTTGTGCGGGATCTCGATCCGGCGGTCGATTCGGCCGTCACTGTTTCAGCCGTGAAGAACAGTCATTTCAGCACCAAATGTCCAAGCGAAGCATCACGTGCCATAAGCGTGGAATTCCGGGCATAGGGCCCGTTTTTGCGAAGGACTCAAGTCGGCTCGCGGCATCTCGAGCCCAAGCAACCAGCGTTTCAGAATCAGACTGCTTTGTCATCGTCGTTTAAGACAATGGAAGCAAATAGAGTTGGAACTCGTATTTATCAGACGGGAGCGTCCGGTTCGGGGACCAGCAAGTCCCAGATTCATATGATGAGAAGGATCGACGATCCGGTGGTCCGAAAGATTTCAGGTATACTCGTAATTTTATTTCAACTTGTGTGTACCTTTTGATGCTGGTACACCGCATTCATTCATTTTCAAATCATGCTTGAATAGACTTATTTCGGGATAGTCCTATTGCTTGTGGACATCGTACCATCGGTCTACCTGACGATGGAAGAATTTTCGAAATCATACCGAATTAAGCTTAATGACCGCGATTGGTTGATGGATCTAATCGTGGTGAATTTATCTTAGGACGACTTAATTTTCGGTATTAGTTGGCTTAACCGTCTTGATACTATCCTCAGTGCTTGTTAGCGTTTGGTCGCTATCTTTCCGTCGTTGGTTGTCGAATGTGTGCTTCAGGGAAGTAATCCCCGTTGTTCCAGTAGAAATTTTCTTATGGCGGAAGCAGAGAAATTCCGCAATCGAACTATCCAATCATTCATTGTATCATTTTCATCGATTGACCTTTCTAAGGCAATCGAGTTATTCAATCATTTCTTGTATCATTTCCATCGATTGGATTTTCTAAGACAATCGAGTCATTCAATCATTCATTGTATCATTTTCATCGATTGACCTTTCTAAGGCAATCGAGTTATTCAATCATTCCTTGTATCATTTCCATCGATTGACTTTTCTAAGACAATCGAGTCATTCAATCATTCATTGTATCATTTTCATCGATTGGCCTTTCAAAGGCAATCGAGTTATTCAAACATTCTTTGTATCATCTTCATCGATTGGCCTTTCTAAGGCAATCGAGTTGTTCAATCATTATTGGTATCTCTTTTTATCGATTGACCATTCTAGGGCGATCGAAATGTTCAATCACTCGTGGTATCATTGTCATCGATTGACGATGTATTTCCAGACGAGTTATCTGGTTGCCTTCACATAGAGTAAGGGAATTCAGGAGTGAGTTGGAGCCGGTACGTCCCCTTTATCGAAGGCACCGTATCGGATGGCCCCGACTAGAATGCATGAGTTGAAGATTCAACTTGAGGAGTAGTTCGAGAAGGGTCATCTCCGACCGATTGCGTCCCCGTGAGGAACACCAGTGTGATCTGTCAAGGAGAAGGATGGCTCGTCTCGTGTGTGTGTTAATTACCAAGAGTTGAACAGGGCAATGATCAAGAGTAGTATCCTTTACTTCGTATTGATGATCTTTTAGATCAACTTCAGGGAGTTTCAGTATTTTCCAAGATCGACTTAAGATCTGGATATCACCGATTCTTGATTCGAGAGTTGGATATCGCGAGGACGAGTGTTTCATACACGCTATGGTCATTATGAGCTCGTAGTTATGCCGTTCGGGCTAACTATTGCACTGTGGTATTCATGGAGTTAATGAATCGGGTTTTCATCGACTTTTAGATCGGTTGTTGTTGTCTTCATCGGCGACATTTTGATTTATTCTCTTAGCCGAGAGGAACACGAGGTTCATTTTCTTCAGGTTCTCGACGTGTTGAGACGAGAGCAACTTTATGGAAAGTTTTCCAAATGTGAGTTACGGAGGTCAGTGACCTTCTCGGGCATGTAATTTCGTCAGCGAGTTCGTGTCGACCCTCGAAGTCGGAGACTATCCGAGATTGGCAACCTCCGAAAGATATTAAGTAAATCCGAATTTTCCTCGGATTAAGCGGTTAATTATCCAACCCACGACACGGAGCTAGCGGTAGTGGTGTTCGCTTTGAAGATTTGCGTCATTATCTTTATGTCATTACCTTTATGGAATCACTTGTCAGATCTTCACCAATCACAAGAGTTGAAGTATATATTTACTCACAAGGAGTTAAATATGCGACAGGGACGGTGGTTGGAACTAATCAAAGATTTTGATATCGAGATCCTTTACCACCCGGGCAAGGCGAACGTTGTCACCGACGCCTTGGGTCGTAAGTCCGTTCAGGAGCAGATGCTTGCTCGTTTAACAGTTCAGAAGGAGCTTCAACAGGAATTCCTTAGACCTGAGATCGAGTGCAGCTTGGCAAGATCGGGGGCGACTTTGTATGTTAGAGATTTCATCGTCACTTGAGGAGGTAATCAGAGAGAATCAGAGTTCAGACCCAGCATTGTTGCGCATTCGTGAAGATGTGGCTCAGGGGAAAGCCCCTGGATTCGTGGTCCACGAGGATGGACTTTTGAGGTTTAAGAACCGGTTATACGTACCGGCGAATGACGAGTTGAAAAACTCGATTTTGAGAGAAGCTCATGCTACCCCTTATTCTGTTCATCCGGGGTCCAGCAAGATGTACAAGGACTTGAAACAAAATTACTGGTGGAGTAATATAAAGCGAGAAGTCGCAGAAATTGTTTCGAGATGCTTAACCTGTCAACAAGTTAAGATTGAACATCAGCGACCGGCGGGTATGCTGAAACCTCTCCCTATTCCGGAGTGGAAGTGGGAAGACATTTCTATGGATTTCATCACGAATTTCCGACGAGTTGTCGTGGCATGAATACGATCTGGGTGATTGTGGACCGCTTAACTAAATCAGCTCATTTTCTTGAGATTAAGGATACTTGGGGTCCCGAGAGACTTGCCCAGTTATTCATCAAGGAGATAGTGAGATTGAACGATACTCCTAAGAGTATCGTTTCCGATCGTGACGGTCGATTTGTGTCTCATTTTTGGAAATCAGTTCATCGTGCTATGGGAACTCAGCTCAATCTCAGTACTGCCTTTCATCCTCAGTCCGACGGACAATCAGAGAGAACTATTCAGACATTAGAAGACATGTTGAGGGCATGCGTCCTCGATTAAAAGGACGATTGGGAAGCCCAACTACCATTGATCGAGTTCACGTATAATAATAGTTGGCATGCTTCCATGAAGATAGCACCTTACGAGGCCTGGTACGGTCGTCGTTGTCGATCTCCTTTGTGTTGGGATGACTTGTCAGAATCAATCGGCACTGAGCCCGATATGCTTATAGCCGCCCGGGAGAAGGTAGCTTTGATCAAGAGTCGTATGTTGACAGCTCAGAGTCGACAGAAATCATATGCAGATAATCGTCGTCGACCACTAGAGTTCGAGACGGGTGACCATGTTTTGGTCAAGGTATCCCAGAGTCGAGGTATTGTCCGTTTCGGAAAACGGGGGAAGTTGAGCCCAAAATTCATTGAACCGTTTGAAATTTTGGATCGAGTAGGCGTGTTAGCTTATCGATTGGCTTTACCTCCGGCTTTGAGCCGAATTCATAATGTGTTTCATGTCTCTAGATTGCGGAAGTTTGTTGCCGACCAGTCACATACTTGATTCGGAAATCGAGATCGCGGATGAGCATTCGTGCGAGGAGCGTCTGCGAGTGTTGGAGCGGCGAATCAAACGATTGAGAAATAAGTCGATTCCTTTGGTCAAGATTCGGTGGTCAGGACTCGGAGTCGAAGAGGCCACCGGGAAACCGAGGAGAATATGCGGGAGAGTTATCCCGAGTTGTTTGACCCTTAGTTTCGAGACGAAACTCTTTTTAAGGGGAGTATGTAATACCGGTTGTAATTGATCATTATCATTGGTAATTTCATTCGGTGATTGTCACTCGGTGGATTTTCACTCAATTATAATCATTCATCAATCATGTTCATTCACCGTGTTCACCGTCGGAAAAACTTGAGTTGTGTATCGTTATTGTTCATTGTTTCAACTTTCCTCATTTGAGTTCGACTTTGTTAGATCACCATTAATTTTTGGTAACTCCAAAAATTCTAAATCTTGCAATATTATAGAGCATCGAGTTAGCTTTCCAATGGTTCAAACGGTGAGTCAATCGAGTCCGGACGAGAGAGTTATGGTCGTTTAGCTCAACCGCTCATTGGCGGTCCTGCCGAACGAACTTCGGCCGTGTCGTCCGACACGGCCCGTGCCGTACTCGTCCGGAGAGTGCGAAGTGTGCGCCTCGAGGACCCGACCGTGTCGTGCAGCACGGCGAGTCGAACCCTTCCGGATAAGCGAGCGGTGCCCGGCCACGCCCGGCCGTGTCGCTGGCACGGTCGAGTCATGCGAGTCGGCTGTCGGACGGGTCATTTGTCGGGAGGCCCTCGCGCGCGACCGTGTCAAGCGAGGACACGGTCGAGTCATGTCGGCCAACTGTCGGCCGGTGTGCGACACGGCCGTGCCGATCGGCACGGCCGTGTCCGTGACGATCAACTCCCTTAAATTCGTTTTTTTCAGCATTTCTTCCATTCCTTTCCCATTTTTTTCACTTGCAACCGAGAGAGGAAGCTTGAGGAAAGGTTTTTCCTTCACAAATCATTTGGGTGTTTGATTTTCTTCATCTCCTTTCGATCGTGAAGCCCGGATAATCAATCTAACGCGTATTCTTCGGATTAAAACACTTGGATCATCAAGAGGTAATTCCTTCAACACTTTGGACTTCGATTTTGTGTTGAAATAGGATGTTTTGGACGTTATAATCATGATATATGAAGGGATATGTATATGATTATGAGTTTGTATAAGGATTCATTGGATTATTGAGGGATTATTCAAGAACACCTTGTAAATCGAGTTGGAATTGGGGATTTTTGACTAATTGTTGTTATAATCACATTTTTGGATATTCATAGCGGATTATTGATCGTATTGGAGATGTTTTATTGGTTTGAAACACTTCTTGGGGGATTTGATATTGGTATATTGAAGTTTGATTGTAAACAATCGGAGTTTGGACGCAACGTGTTTGTTTCAATACCTCAATGGACTTAGTTTTATCGTATCGACGTTTTAAGTTCGTTATATTCGTGTTTAATTCGTATATTGATCGGATTGTCGGTAATTGTATTGAATTAAGGTTGTTCGTGCGACCGACACTTCATTTAGGACGTTGTTCGTGGACGGACATTCTTCATCGGTGTTGAGTAAGTTAATTCTTACTCGGTTAAAAGGATATTCATACCTTTTGTTGTTGATCATTCATAATCATAACTCATTCATCATTGTAATAATCATATTAAAACTTGTTATTGTCAATTAATCACTTGATCATAAGGAGCAGCGGTTCCAATCTTTTCGTTGAGCTATCATTCATTTCATTATTACTCTCATCTCGGTGAGTCATTCTTGATTTTGTCGGATTATTATTATTCATTGATATTCATTATGGTCATTCTTGTTCATATGACCTTCTGGGTTCATATTGCGTGGCCGGGTGCGGATGTGTGGAATTTTTAGTCGGTCACGTGATGGCCATGTATTGGGAGTGGTACATTGGACTGTGCACACGGTAACGATTACCTCCGTGAGACTAATTAGGTACAAGGACGGGTGTGTCCGGTCATCCGTCTTGTACACTTACACAGAACACTACGGGCGTACTATGATACTCCTCTTCAGCGTAATTCATAATTAAGAATATTTCATAACTTCAGTTAATTCATGATTGTGTAATTTCAACTCTTGAGGATTGTTGTTACATTTAAGCGGCCCATTGAGGATTTTGTTTTTCAGTCATGGCAAGGCAAATGCACGGAATAGCATGTTGATGTCGAGGAGTCCTAGTGATACTAGTAGGGGCCCCGATCTTTCAGTTATTCTTGTTATTGTCCTTTATTTTCCGCTGCAGACTTTCATTTGAATACTCCGTTTCATTCAGTGTTGTGTATTTTATCTTCATATAAAATACACTAGTATTCGGTATTGTCCTGGTGTGTTGTAACTAAACTCCTCGTCGGAGTAATTATTGCTGTAATGTAGTTCGGTACTACATTTATCTTGTGTAATTCATTCATTTTCATTTGCCTGGTGGGTCCCAGTTGGGGATCTACGGCACTGTAATATCCGCCTAGTTTGGGGTGTTACAAAAGGGAACAGAAAACCAAGTGGCGGATCATCTCTCTAGACTCGACCAAAACAATGCTCAAGAGAAGGAAATAAATGAAGTATTTCCGGATGAACAACTGTTCCAAATCTCTAATATCCAGGAAAAACAAAATGCACCATGGTATGCTGACATCGTTAATTTCCTTGTTAGTGGAATAATTCACCCAAATTTTTCCCGTCATCAAAAGAAAAAATTCTTCTCCGAGTTGAAATACTATTACTGGGAAGATCCTCTGTTGTTCAGACGAGGACCTGATCAAATCATCCGGAGATGCATACCGGAAGAGGAAATGGAGAAGGTATTAGAAAGATGTCATTCCTCTCACTATGGAGGACATTTTGGGGGTTCAAAAACAGCAGCAAAAATTCTTGAAGCAGGATTCTATTGGCCCACTCTGTTCAAAGATGCACATACACTTGTCTCGAAGTGTGACCGGTGCCAAAGACATGGAAACATGTCAAAAAGAAATGAAATGCCAATGAATTTCATCCTTGAAGTTGAAATCTTCGACGTTTGGGGAATTGATTTCATGGGACCCTTTCCATCATCATTCTCTAATGAATACATCCTTGTAGCTGTAGACTACGTATCCAAATGGGTGGAGGCTGTTGCATTACCAACAAACGAAGCTAAGGTCGTGGTAAATTTTCTAAAGAAAAATATATTCACTCGCTTCGGAACTCCGAGAGTTATTATCAGTGATGGCGGATCTCATTTCTGCAATCACCAGGTTAAGGCTCTATTGACCAAATTCGGAGTAAAACACCGTGTCGCTACCTCTTATCACCCATAAACCAGTGGACAAGTCGAAGTTTCCAATCGTGAACTGAAACGTATACTTGAGATGACAGTCGACTCATCTCGGAAAGATTGGTCGAAAAAGCTGGATGATGCGCTCTGGGCTTACGAATGGCTATAAGACAAATAGGCATGTCTCCATTTAAATGCAGTTTTTGGAAAAGCCTGTCACCTGCCAGTAGAACTTGAACATCGAGCTTTTTGGGCTATAAAAAAATTAAACTTTGACGAACAGTTGGCTGGAAAGAAAATGTTGCTGCAGTTAAATGAGTGTAACACCCTCAATATATTCGAGGTATATTACAGCGCCGTGAATCCCTATATGGGACCCACCAGGCTGAACAGCATCATACTCATCGACTCAAGTAAACGAGTTTCTGGCTTCCCCTCTTTCGCCCCGCGAAAGAGTGCTCGGTGCCGTCCTCGGCTAACATAGTGATGACTCTCGTGCGGTAGTTCATGATCGCACCATGCCGCTCGAGCCAGTCATCACCAAGGATCAAATCCTCACCCTCGATACTCACAACAATAAGATTAGAGGGCCAAGTCCTCTCACAAATAAGCACAGAACAGTCTCGAACCTCCTGATCACCAACGATCCTATCACCGTTAGGAAGCTTAACGATGAAGGGCTCACAAGGTGTCAAACGGTCGAGACTCAAGCAGCACACAATCCGAGAGATATAAACGAATGCGTAGCACCGGAATCGAAAAGCACACCGACGGGATGAGAAAGAATATAAATGGTACTGTCGCTACGGTAGCCATTTGGATCATCGGCTCTCCGCATCTCATAGACACGCGGGTGGCGGAGCCAACACTAGAAGCTCCCCCTTAGAGGCTGACCCGACCTCTCCCCCGACTAGCACTCGGCGGAGGCGAGGAGCAAGCGATCCACGATTCACACTTGGTTCCCTAGGCGCTGGAATGGAAGCCGGGCACCAAGAATTTTCTCCCTCTCGGCCTGACGACCTTGTGGCCGGTGGCCACACTAATTACACGTCGACAAAGGGCTCAAACAAGTACGGTGATGTGGCCCGTCGACGACCACAATTGAAACACTTCACATCACGAAAAGGAGCACCTTTGGTAGTTCCACGAGGACCCCAGTGAGCAAGTGGACCACCGCCGTGGGGAAGTTAGCGATTGGGATCTCTGCGACCCCCACTCTTGTGGCCCGAAAAGTTCCCGGCGGACTTCGCTTCTTACTCTCGCGGGCCGCCTCACTTGCCGTCACCGACATATCATAAGCAAGGGCCTACTCGATAATCCTTCAATGTAGTGCATACGAGCCCCGACATATAGTCCCGAATCGGCAACTTCATCCGTGCGGAGAAATGGAAAATCTTGTCACTCTCCTCGACAACTTGGGTCTTCACATAACCCAACTCCTTATTAAAATCGGCAATATCTTGAGCTACGGGGATATCCCGTGGTTGAGCATCATAAAAGCATGTACCCGAGCACATCGGCGGCCACGGGCAATATTCGATCTCCATCAACTCCTGAAACTCGGCCACGAAGGCATGGTCTTTGGGCCCAACGGCCTCCCACCAATCCGTAGCGTCCCCGTGAGAAAGTATTGAGCAATAGGGACTCTACGTTCCTTGGGACGATTAGTGGCAACGAAGACCTTAGATATCTCCTTAATCCACCCTTCGACCCATCGGGTCGAAGCTCCAAACCGAGGAGGATGCATCTTGATGACATCTTGGAGCCAACGGTCCGCTCGCCCGATTAGCATGGGCACGATCCGGGTTACGAACCGCTGAGCTATTGCCGCCATTTGGTTCACCATTTGTTGCATTACGGCCGCCATACCAAGATCGGCACGCTCTGAGAAGAAGCATGGCTATGACGGTCGCCCGCTGCCGGCTCAAGAAGCGTGGCGTGGCCGCCCCCGGCCGCCCACGTCCCGGCCACGTCCACGACCACGACCGCGACCACGACCTCTTCCGGCATCCATACCGGAGTTAAATAAGTAGCAAAAGCCATACGAGGGTAAGTACGAGAGAAGAACAATCACAAGTCGAGAATCAAAGGTACGATGCAAGGAAATAATGAGCAGAGGAAGGAAAACTTACGGACACTTTGGTAGTAGGAATCATGGCGGCGTGACGATGATGTGCAAAACAAACACCACAAGACCCGATAAACCGACAAGCCTAGGTATCCATAAACCTAGTGCTCGATACCATTTTACCGTAACACCCTCAATATATTCGAGGTATATTACGGCGCCGTGAATCCCTATATGGGACCCACCAGCTGAAACGACATCATACTCATCGACTCAAGTAAGCGACAAACCAAAACCATGTCATAAAGACGCAAAAGCAGAATAATCCACCCGGTTTGCAGTCAAACATAACATCATCAATCAACACAAACATATAGGCAACAATACAACCGGACGGACAAGAACTCTTAAGTACTCGAGTACAACCATTAGTTCAAAGCCACGAGAAGGCGAAAAGACACAAAAAGACACTAAAACATCACTCGTGCACAATCATCACGCACGACCATCATCCGTGTCTTGGTCAGTAGCCGCTCGTCTCGATGAACGACTGAAATTCATAAAGCGAATTTCCCGAAGCAGGTCCCAGAGGGGTTAGCAATTACGCTAGTACAAGTAACGGATGAAAAACTTACATCTTACACATATAGTAATGCATGCAATAAAGAAAACCGAACGAAAGCACTCATTTAAGGAAATGCCAATATCAAATCACATTTGTAAAATGCACCACAATTAACCGTCGATCCACACCTCCGTGGACCCCTACCGAGACCCCGTCGGATCTAACCCGTAGTGGTTAAAAGCAAAGCTCGTCGATCCACACCTCCGTGGACCCCTACCGAGACCCCGTCGAGTCTAACCCGTAGTGAGCATACACACACACACAATTTCTCATACAAAACTACTATGCCAAGATTGTAAGTTCATAAGGATACTTGCCTCGATTAATGAAGCGGTGGCGAGCGGAGCGGAAGAATCAAGCACGGCCGTGAGGAACCGGCGGATGAACCTAACGATTCGAACAACACAATCACAACCAACTCTAGGCGATTACGGAAAAGGAATACACCGGAAACCCGCCTACGATTCATGTATATTCATACAAAAATAACAACGAGGCGGACCACAACCAAACCCTCTCGATTCCATAAAAATCCACAAAATATCCATGAATCCGTAGGAAAACTAAAAATACTAACAATATCAATCGTATACATCATGAATCCACCAACGAAGCGGAGCGAATCGGAAGAAAAACCCAAAACCCCAAATTAATCGAAATAGGGTTTTAGAGCATTACCTTGGAAGATTCGAGTACTAAGATCCGTAGAACGCGTTAGATTGATTTCGAGCTTCACAACCGAAGAGAAATGATGAAAATCGACCCCGGATGAAGAACTCTCCCCCTCTATACCCTCTCTCTCGCGACGCGAATGAAGAATGGGGATGGAAATGGCCGATTTCGCCTAATAAAGGCAAGCTGATTGGCCGCTCCGTGTGCGCGGCATAGCCAAAGTGTGCGCGGCCAGCCGAAAATCTACGCCCGAGGTTTTCGCGTTGTGCAGCCGCGGCTGCATGTGCGCGGCACCGCAGTCTGATCGGGTTTAGTCGCGGAAGACACACGAGTGTGCCGCGGCACCGGATAGGTGTGCCGCGGCCTTGGCACAGCTTGTGCCGCGGCCGGATGGGTGTGCCGCGGCACGCAGTCTGGTGTCCGACCAACATTTGGAGAAATTTGTGTGCCGCGGCGCACGCACCTTGTCTTGCGGCCCACACCCCATTTTGGGTCCCAAAATGATAAAAATGATCCGGAAAGAGAATAAAACGATGGGAATCAATATTTGGGGACCAACAACACGCAATGGATCCATGGCAACCCGAAACGGCGGTTCCGCACAACAACAACGAGGATACAGTTCAACGGTTTGACAGGAAGGACACGCCGAAAAGATACACGAGGGTCACTACGACCGAGAAATACACCAAAAACGAAAATACAAGGAAAAGAAAAATACGGATATTACATTCTACCCCTCTAAAAATAAGTTTCGTCCGAAACTTAAGAAACAAACAACTCCGGGTACCTAGCACGCATGCTATCCTCGGTTTCCCAAGTTGCTTCCTCGACACCGTGTCTCGACCACTGCACCTTGACCAAAGGTATGGTCTTATGCCTCAATCGTTTCTCACGATGCTCCAAAATCTTCAAAGGACGCTCCTCAAAAGTAATATCTTCAGCAATATCAATCTCGCCATAATCGATGACGTGACTAGGATCCGGAACATATTTCCTCAACTGGGAAACATGAAAAATGCTATGAACATGATTCAAGGCCGGAGGTAACGCCAAACGGTATGCCAACCCACCTACTCGCTCGAGGATCTCAAAGGGGCCGATAAATCTCGTACTCAACTTTCCTTTCTTCCCAAAACGAAAAACTCCCTTCGTCGGCGACACCTTTAGCAAAACGTGGTCTCCCACCTCGAATTCCAAAGGTCGACGACGGACGTCGGCATACGACTTCTGTCGACTCTGGGCAGTCAACATCCGTTCCCGAATTAATTCTATCTTCCGCCTCGTCTCTAAAACGACATCCGGCTCGGTCCCGACCAAATCGGACGCCTCATTCCAACAAATCGGTGATCGACATCGTCGCCCATAAAGTGCCTCATACGGTGCCATCCGAATCGACGCGTGCCAACTATTGTTATACGTGAATTCGATCAGCGGCAAATGTTCCTCCCAGTCACTACTCCAATCGAGAGCACAGTGCACGCAACAAGTCCTCGAGCGTGCGGATAGTGCGTTCGATCCATCCATGTCGGGGATGAAAAGAGGTGCTCAAGCGCACGGGTACCTAACGCCTTATGCACACTTTGCGGAAGTGCGATACAAAACGGCCGTCACGATCCGAAACAATAGACTTGAGTACCGTGAAGTCTCACGATTTGCGCAATAAACACACGAGCTAACTTCTCCGGGCCCCAAGTGTCCTTGATGCCCAGAAAATGTGCCGACTTGGTCAGGCGATCAACAATCACCCATACCATATTCATGCCCGACCTCGATCTCGGCAAACTCGTAACGAAATCCATCGATATATCTTCCCATTTCCATTAGGAGCGAAGTGGCGCAATAACTTGACCGGTCGCTGATGCTCGATCTTGACCTGCTGACAAGTCAAACATCTCGCTACAAATTGTGCGACCTCATCCTTCATATCATTCCACCAGAAATTCCTTCTCAAGTCCTTGTACATCTTACTCGAACCAGGATGAACGGAGTAAGGTGTAGCATGGGCCTCCCGTAAAATATTCTGTCTCAACTCTGAGTCGTTCGGCACACAAAGCCGGCTCTGGAATCTCAAAACGCCATCCTCGTGAATCACAAATCCAGGAGACCTTCCTTTAAGAACGTTCTCTCGGATTTGAGTAATCATCGGATCCTCTAACTGCTTCAGCTTAATTTCATCGATCAAAGACGACAAAACCTCTAAAGCACGAAGTTGCCCGACGGCTCCAGGCAACAAAACTTCAACATCTAACTCGATTAAAGATCGCCGAAGCTCGGACTGAGACGTGAGGATCTCAAGCGACCGCATGCAATCGGTTTCGGCTCAAGGCGTCGGCCACGACGTTCGCCTTGCCGGATGATAAAGGATTTCGAGGTCATAATCCTTAATCAACTCCAACCATCTCCTCTGCCTCATATTTAACTCCCGTGAGTAAATATGTATTTGATTTTATGATCGGTAAAATCGACATGCGAGCCGAAAAGATAATGACGCCAAATCTTGAGCGCAAAATGATGCCGCTAACTCCAAATCATGAGTAGGGTAGTTAAGCTCATACGGCCTCAAGCTGTCTCGACGCAAAGGCAATGGTCTTACCGTCTTTGCATTAATACGCACCCGAGACCACGACCGAAGCATCGCTATAAGCGGCAAAACCCTCGTTGCCACATGGCAACGCCAAAGCTGAGGCTGAAGTCAAACGCTTCTTGACTCCTCAAAACTCGATTGCCTCTCGTCATTCCAGACGAACTTCTCGGATTTCTGGAGCAGCTGTGTAAGTGGTCGAGCCAGTTTCGAGAAACCCTCGACGAACCTACGGTAGTAGCCAGCTAAACCCAAGAAACTACGGAGCTCCTTCACATTCTTGGGCGGTGCCCAATCCAACACTGCCTCAATCTTCTGCGGATCCACACGAACCCCCTCGGCTGAAATCACGTGACCTAAAAATATCACTTCCTTCAGCCATAACTCACATTTCGAGAACTTTGCATAGAGTTGCTCGGTCCTCAAAATGTTTAACACCACCCGCAAATGATAGGCATGCTCTTCCTCATTCTTCGAATAAATAAGAATATCGTCAATAAAGACGACGACGCACTTATCCAAATACTCGATTAAAACTTTGTTCATCATTGCATGAACACCGCCGGCGCATTAGTTAACCGAAAGGCATAACTACAAACTCATAATGTCCGTATCTCGACCGAAAAGTCATCTTCGGCACATCGGACTCTCTCACCGGTGATAGTACCCGATTTCAAATCAATTTTCGAGAATACCGTAGCTCCTGGCCCGATCGAACAAGTCATCAATTCTCGGCAAAGGATACTTGTTCTTGATGGTCACCTTGTTTAGTTCGCGATAGTCGATACACAAGCGTAGTGAACCATCCTTCTTCCGCACAAACAGACCGGTGCGCCCCAAGGCGAGGCACTCGGTCGAACATACCCGACTCAAGAAGCTCACTCAATTGCTTCTTCAACTCGGACATCTCGAAGGTGCCATGCGATAGGGTGCCTTGAAATAGGAAACCGCACCCGGCTCTAACTCTATAGCGAACTCGACCTCACGATCCGGTGGCAATCCGGTAACTCGTCGGGAAAAACATCGGGAAATTCATTAACGGCTGGAATCGGCGAAAGCTCGACTCCACCATCCCCGCCTTCAAGGCATAGCACCAATAACCGGTACATCCCTTACGCAGAGTTTCATCGCCTTCAAGGCGTTAATAACAGTTTACGGCTTCCCCTCTTTCGCCCGCGAAAGAGTGCTCAATGCCGTCCTCGGCTAACATAGTGATGACTCTCGTGCGGTAGTTCATGATCGCACCATGCCGCTCGAGCAGTCATCACCAAGGATCAAATCCTCACCCTCGATACTCACAACAATAAGATTAGAGGGCCAAGTCCTCTCACAAATAAGCACGAGCAGTCTCGAACCTCCCGATCACCAACGATCCTATCACCGTTAGGAAGCTTAACGATGAAGGGCTCACAAGGTGTCAAGCGGTCGAGACTCAAGCAGCGCACACAATCCAGAGATATAAGCGAATGCGTAGCACGGAATCGAAAAGCACAGCGGGATGAGAAAGAATATAAACGGTACCTGTCGCCACGGTAGCCGCTGGATCATCGGCTCTCCGCATCTCATAGACACGCGGGTGGGCGGAGCCAACACTAGAAGCTCCCCCCTTAGAGGGCTGACCCCGACCTCTCCCCCGACTAGCACTCGGCGGAGTCTGTTGAGCAAACGATGCATGATTCTCATTTGGTTACCTAGGAGCTGGAATGGAAGCCGGGCACCAAGAATTTTCTCCCTCTCGGCCTGACGGCCTTGTGGCCGGTGGCCCTGCCCGATTACACGTCGACAAAGGGCTCAAACAAGTCGGCCCGATGTGGCCCGTACGACCACAATTGAAACACTTCACATCACGAAAAGGAGCCTTTGGTAGTTCCACGAGGACCCCAGTGAGCAGTGGACCACCGCCCGGGGAAGTTAGCGGTGGGACCTCTGCGACCCCCACTCTTGTGGCCGAAAAGTTCCCGGACTTACGCTTCTTACTCTCGCGGGCCGCCTCACTTGCCGTCACCGACATATCATAAGCAAGGGCCCTACTCGATAATCCTTCAATGTAGTGCATACGAGCCCCGACATATAGTCCCGAATCGGCAACTTCATCCGTGCGGAGAAATGGAAAATCTTGTCACTCTCCTCGACAACTTGGGTCTTCACATAACCCAACTCCTTATTAAAATCGGCAATAGCTTGAGCTACGGGGATATCCGTGGTTGAGCATCATAAAAGCATGTACCGAGCACATGCAGTGGCCACGGGCAATATTGATCTCCATCAACTCCTGAAAATCGGCCCACGAAGCGGCATGGTCTTTGGGCCCAACGGCCTCCCACCAATCCGTAGCGTCCCCGTGAGAAAGTATTGA
Source organism: Orobanche coerulescens (assembly GCA_033398695.1). Taxonomy (NCBI): domain Eukaryota; kingdom Viridiplantae; phylum Streptophyta; class Magnoliopsida; order Lamiales; family Orobanchaceae; genus Orobanche; species Orobanche coerulescens. The sequence goes on from JAWKAU010000021.1 coordinate 759,008, forward strand.
GCAATAGGGACTCTACGTTCCTCGAGACGATTAGTGGCAACGAAGACCTTAGATATCTCCTTAATCCACCCTTCCCGGCCCATCGGGTCAAGCTCCAAAAGCGAGGAGGATGCATCTTGATGACATCTTGGAGCCAGCAGTCCGCTCGCCCGATTAGCATGGGCACGATCCGGGTTACGAACACTTTGAGCTATTGCCGCCATTTGGTTCACCATTTGTTGCATTACGGCCGCCATACCAAGATCGGCACGCTCCCGAGAAGAAGCATGGCTATGACGGTCGCCCGATCTGCCGGCTCCGAAGATCGTGGCGTGGCCGCCCCATTGCCCCACGTCCCGGCCGCGTCCACGACCACGACCGCGACCACGACCTCTTCCGGCATCCATACGGAGTTAAATAAGTAGCAAAAGCCATACGAGGGTAAGTACGAGAGAAGAACAATCACAAGTCGAGAATCAAAGGTACGATGCAAGGAAATAATGAGCAGAGGAAGGAAAACTTACGGACCTTTGGTAATCTGGAATCATGGCGGCGTGACGATGATGTGCAAAACAAACACCACAAGACCCAATAAACCGACAAGCCTAGGTATCCATAAACCTAGTGCTCGATACCATTTTCCGTAACACCCTCAATATATTCGAGGTATATTACAGGCCGTGAATCCCTATATGGGACCCACCAGTGAAACGACATCATACTCATCGACTCAAGTAAGCGACAAACCAAAACCATGTCATAAAGACGCAAAGCAGAATAATCCACCCGGTTTGCGGTCAAACATAACATCATCAATCAACACAAACATATAGGCAACAATACAACCGGACGGACAAGAACTCTTAAGTACTCGAGTACAACCATTAGTTCAAAGCCACGAAGGCGAAAAGACACAAAAAGACACTAAAACATCACTCGTGCACAATCATCACGCACGACCATCATCCGTGTCTTGGTCCAGCGCCCGCTCGTCTCGATGAACGACTGAAATTCATAAAGCGAATTTCCCGAAGCGGGTCCCAGGAGGGGTTAGCAATTACGCTAGTACAAGTAACGAGATGAACAACTTACATCTTACACATATAGTAATGCATGCAATAAAGAAAACCGTTCGAAAGCACTCATTTAGGAAATGCCAATATCAAATCACATTTGTAAAATGCACCACAATTAACCGTCGATCCACACCTCGTGGACCCCTACGAGACCCGTCGGATCTAACCCGTAGTGGTTAAAAGCAAAGCTCGTCGATCCACACCTCCGTGGACCCCTACGAGACCCGTCGAGTCTAACCCGTAGTGAGCATACACACACACAATTTCTCATACAAAACTACTATGCCAAGATTGTAAGTTCATAAGGATACTTGCCTCGATTAATGAAGCGGTGGCCGAGCGGAGCGGAAGAATCAAGCACGGCCGTGAGGAACCGACGGATGAACCTAACGATTCGAACAACACAATCACAACCAACTCTAGGCGATTACGGAAAAGGAATACACCGGAAACCCGCCTACGATTCATGTATATTCATACAAAAATAACAACGAGGGCGGACCACAACCAAACCCTCTCGATTCCATAAAAATCCACAAAATATCCATGAATCCGTAGGAAAACTAAAAATACTAACAATATCAATCGTATAGATCATGAATCCACCGAAAGCGGAGCGAATCGGAAGAAAAACCCAAAACCCCAAATTAATCGAAATAGGGTTTTAGAGCATTACCTTGGAAGATTAAGTACTAAGATCCGTAGAACGCGCGTTAGATTGATTTCCCGAGCTTCACCGAAGAGAAATGATGAAAATCGACCCCGGATGAAGAACTCTCCCCCTCTATACCCTCTCTCTCGCAGCGAATGAAGAATGGGGATGGAAATGGCGATTTCGCCTAATAAAGACGAATCGCACAGTTGGCCGCTCCGTGTGCGCGGCACGGGCGAAAATCTACGCCCGAGTTTTCGCGTTGTGCATGGCACTGCATGTGCCGCGGCACAGTCTGATCGGGTTTTGGTCGCGGAAGACACACGAGTGTGCCGCGGCCTTTGGCTGCACCGTGCGCGGCACCGGATGGGTGTGCCGCGGCACATGATCTGGTGTCCGACCAACATTTGGAGAAATTTGTGTGCCGCGCGCACGCACCTTGTCCGCGGCCCACACCCCATTTAGGTTCACAAAATGATAAAAATGATCCGTAAAGAGAATAAAACGATGTGAATCAATATATGGGGACCAACAACAAGCAATGGAACCAAGGAACCCCCGAAACGGCGGATCCGAACAACAACAACGAGATCTGATTCAACGGTTTGGCAGAAGGACACGCTGAAAAGACACACGAGGGTCACTACGACCGAGAAATACACCAAAAACGAAAATACAAGGAAAAGAAAAATACGGATATTACAATGAGTTGGATGAAATCCGACTCGACTCATATGAAAATGCCAAAATCTACAAAGAAAAAACGAAAAGATGGCATGACAACAGAATTCTAAGAAGATATTTTAAAACAGGAGACCAAGTTATGCTTTTTAATGCACGACTGCGTCTGTTTAGGGTAAGTGCGATCACGATGGGCCAGGCCCTTACGATCAAAGAGGTGTTTTCTCATGGAGTGTGGAGATTTATAATACAAGCGATGGGAGTTTCAAAGTAAGCGGTCAGCGGTTAAAGCCATATCTGGGAGGAGAATTCTCGACGGCAAAGTCAATCATAATCTTTGGAAATACCTAATTAATCGGCGAGAAGTCAAGCTAAGGACGTTAAACAAAGCGCTTATTGGGAGGCAACCCAATCTCTATTATTTCGCAAATAAGTTTGGGGGTAACACGGAAGGATTCAACAACAAGAGCAAGGATAAGATCGTTCATAAAATCCAGGGAGTCTTTCTTTCATTATTCTCACACATATAATAATTATAATTTTGTTTATAAAAAAAAAATATAAAATATATATATATATATATATATATATATATATATATATATATATATATATACGGCCGTATCCTAAATAATACGGCCGTAAGTAGTATCATGCTTTTTAACGAATGGTTTATACGGCCGTAACTCCTACATGTTACGGCCGTATCTTAAAACAGGTTCCAAAAAAAAAAAACGAAACCATCATACGGCCGTAAGTCTGGAAAGATACGGCCGTAACATAAAAACCTGTTTGAAAAATGAAAGCAACTTACGGCCGTAACTTGGATAGGTTACGGCCGTAACTATTAGTCTGTATTAAAAAAACGGACTTTACAACACTTTCACAAACCAGACGAGACACAAGCGGCCGGGAGTGCGATTGTTTCCCCCTATCAATCCCTACTTTCTAAAAACTCAAATTCCTCAATACAATTCATTAACATATCAACATTAACACATAATCATCAGGTTCTCTTTCAATCATTGTTTCAATTTATATATTCTTGAGTTTTAGTTTTTAGTTTTTCTCTTCATATTTGTTTTTCGATTCTTATTTCCGTATGATTCGTTGATTAAATCTTGTTCATTTGTGAGTATTGTTGATATTTGTGTGGTTATTTGATTCATTAATTTGTGGTGGCTTTATGGATTTGAGTTTGAATAAGAAAAACTTGTTAAAAAACTATTAACTCAAGGTGTCCGATGAAATGCCACAACGAAAATCTTTGAATTTTTTTTATGTTTTTATTGGTTTTGCTTGATGATTATAGTCGTGTGATGAAAAGAAGTTGATTTTGTTAAATTTCAGGGATGGCACCGAAGAAATCAACAAAAGGAAAAGAAAAGGTCGGTTCGTCATCTCAAGGTCCGGCACCGCCACAAAGAAATCAAAACACAAAGTGCATTAAGGAAAGATTGTTCAATCTTGATGATTTCATCGGCGATGCGGATAGAGACACAATCACTACCCCTTTCATCCAAAAATTCTTAGACAACGGCTGGGAAAAGTTCGTTTCCGATCTCCCAAATGGTAACCCGACATTGACCACGAACTTTTACAATTCTTTCAACAAATCCATTGGGCGAGTAGGGTCACCTACTTATCATCGACTCATGAATGGGAAATCGATTAATTTTTCACCGGATGTCATTAACAAGTTTTGGGGTTAATTGTACTAACGCGGTTGACATTTCTATCTTACCTAATGAAGAGGTGCCGGATGATAGAGTTTCACTTTTGGCGTTAGTGAGCGAGTTGCATGACAGTATTGGGATGATCAAACCCCGATACAACCAGGCGGACCTAATGGATGATGCTTGGTATTTATGGATGTGGGCAGCCGGGAGTATTTACCCGACTTCGACTCTGACGACGGTTTCCATTGGCCACCTGCGAGGTTTATTTGCTATCCGCCGGGGGGTAAAAATGGATTTGGGTACTCACATTTACACTACTATTTGTCAATATGCCGGCATGGTCCCGACTAGGCAGAAGATGCCATACCCCTGCCTTATCACCGGTATTTGCAGGAGCCAGAGAGTCAAAATTTCGGTAGGGGGTGATATTTTAACACATGGGGATCGACTGAAAGGTCGGAGTAGTATTTTTCGAAGTACTCAATTGAGAAGCAAACAGGCACGTTTGGAACCGGAAGAGGATAGTAGCGAGGAGGAGGAATATGAGGCCGAGGAGGATGCCGGTTATGAGTTGACGCCTTTTGAGGAAAATTTGCTTGAAAGAGTTCAGGGATTAGAAACATCCCAGGCTGAAATTATGAGAAATCAGAATGAAATACTCGAGCGACAATTAGAAACGGAGAAGTGCTTTGAAAAGCTTTTCCGTTTTCTAAACATCCCTGACGACACACCTGGAGGATCACAAAGCTAAAATTTCAGGGAGTTTTCTGTTTTCTCGCTTGCTATTATTTTTTTTTAAAACTCGGGACAGTTTTACTTATAAGTTTGGGGGTGTTTTCATACTTGTGTGTTTATTTTGTGGTTTTTGAACTATGATGTTTATTTGGATTTTGATTGTGGTATGTTTTGATTAGTGTATTGTGTGGTGTGTTTTTATTATTTGGCATTGATTAGGTTTAGTGAATATATATTTCTTGATATATATATATATATATATATATGAGATTTCTAGATCTGGCCATAAACACCTATAATTAGCTATATACAAGCTTCTAAAATAGTTTTAACCGGTAAAAAAAAATTGATATTCCAAAAATTTTTGAGCCTTAATCTCTCTTTCCAAGCCTTGTAATTATCATATAAAATCGAGTCATTCGTTACCTTGAAAAAAGAAGAATCAATTGGTTGATGAAAAATGAAACTGAAATTTACTTAATTTGTGGAGTTTTTGATTTTTCATGCTTAACTAAAAAATGATTTTCTGCAAAAATTCTATTCCCTAAAAAAAAAAGGAGTCATTGGTGAAAAGAGCTACACGTTAGCAAATAACGATGTGAAAGCTATCACCTAAAAAAATAAATGACGAAAAGGAGAAGCGTTGAGCAGCAACAGCTGCCTAATTTTGGAAGTCTTAAATTTTGCGAAAAATAAAGGACTAACCATTGTTGGTGCGTAGGCTAGTCTCGAAAAATTGGTGAAAAGAGCTACACGTTAGCAAATAACGGTGTGAAAGCTATCACCTTTTTACGAAGAAAAATAATGAGATAGAAATTGTGTTAGTGAAAAGAGCTACACGTTAGCAAATAACGGTGTGAAAGCTATCACTAAAAGGGATGTAGTTTATGAGCAGATTTGAATTAATTAGCAGCTGAATTTCAATACACTCAATTTTGTGAAAATCACAATATTTGATGACGCCAATAAAATTCTTCTTCATATTGAGTCGAAAAATAAACGAGTGATCGAGAGCAACCATTAAAGGGAGTCGTGTGTATCACGAGTGGGAAAGAAATAATCAACCTATTGGGGGGGAAACCTTACATTTTGGAATTACAAAATAAAAACCGTGTTTTAACTTCAAAAATATTTGTAGATTTATTTTGAATCTTGATTCATTTCTATCTACTGTATAAAGCTGGTTGTTGTTTATTAATGGCATTTTGATCTCCTTTTCTCTTTTAATATTTTAATTTATGTGTGTATTAATTTTCTATATAAAATTTCACCTAAATCGGAATTTATTAAAATAGAAAGTCGGGGCAAAAATATAAATTTTAAGAATTTGAGGCCAAAACTGTAATTTACAGAAAATTTCTGTTTTCAAAATAAAATTTCCAGAAAAGTTGAACTCTCTGGACTCATAATAACATAAAGAGCTTACCCCGAAAGTTTGAGGTCAATCCGACAAGAAATGAAAAAGATATGACAAGAATACTAAAATACCGACTAAGGCAAAATGAAGGGGTGAAATTATAATTTCTAAAAAAAATAGAAATTAAAACTGAATGTAATATAAAAGTACAAGTTATAAGGTACAAATGCAACTGGATTCATAATTTTCGGAGTTTAAATGAATCCAAACGAATTAATCAAAATTATAAGACAAAACTAAATAATAATAATAATAATAATAATAATAATAATAATAATAATAATAATAATAATATTAGTACTTTAATTTCGAAAGGGCGGAATTGAAATTTATGGAAGGAAAAACCTCCATGCAACTTCTGATCTCAGAACCCTATATTATAACGGACTTTTCGCCATAAAGTTCATAATTTTCGGACGTACAATCAAACCGTTCCGACTTAATCAAATTTAAAATATTTTAGTAAAAATAATGATAGTACTTAAAAGACGGAAGGGCAGAATTGTAATTTCTGAAAGGTAAAACTTTCATTCAACTTCTGACCTTCAATCCTCATATCATAATGGACTTTTTGAAATAAAGTTCATAATTTTCGGACGTATAATCAATCCGTACCGAATTATCCAAATTCATACAATTATAGTAAAAATAATAATGATAGTACTTAAAAGACAGAAGGGCAGAATTGTAATTTTTGAAAGGTAAAACTTTCATGCAACTTCTGACCTTTAATCCTCACATCATAACGGACTTCTCACAATAAAGTATATAATTTTCGGACGTATAAATATTCCGTACCGAACTATTCAAGTTTATGAGTTTTTTGGAGTGTGAATAATAAAGAGTCTTGCTCGGGACTAGCAAGAATTCAAGTTTGGGGGTGTGATAAGTGTCAGTTTTGTACACTTATCCATGGTTTGTATCGATAAAATTCACCCATAATTGAGCTAGTCTACTCGTTTTTTGCTTTTAATTTATTAGTTTTAATAATTTTATTTTTATCGGATGATGATCGGATTAAATAACTGAATTACTCAAGAAACAACATGTTTAATAAATATTCTCTTTATTGAATTTTGATATATTCATGTTCTAGGGCTTTCCGAGACGAATTCGGCAGTCTTTCCGGATTCAAAATCAGAGTTATATATCAAAATTTATCATCCGAATAAGATCTGGGGCAAAAACGCAAAGTCTGAGGAACTCTGGGCTGAAAACGTAACTTTCAAAGCATCTAGTGAACAAATTTACGAAGCCAAGTTACGGCCGTAACATTCAGGAGTTACAGCCGTAAGTCACCCTTGTTACGGCCGTAACTCACAGATATTACGGCCGTAACTCTTGTGATTACTATGATTTGTCTAATTTTTTATACTTTTTATGTATTATTGAGGGGATGGCTGGCATTGATCCGATCTAATGTAATAATGCTGGATTTTTGGAGCTATTAGATGACTTTAAGTGTATAAATAGACCCCTTAGATCCTTCATCATTCATCATTCATCTTATAATTTTTCATTTTTTGTAAACTTTTCTTTTTGTGTGAAGAACACACTTGTGTTCTTGAGTGATCTTTGTAAGTGTGGTATAGTATATGTTGTTCAGAGAGTTTATTGCTTCTATCTCCTTTATCTACTAAGGGAGTTAGGATCAATTCTTTCTCTTGATTCAACTAAAAATGACCACAAAAGCTTGTAATATGTGTAATAAACCCTTTATGGGCTAAGTAATTTTTAGTTGGGATTATAAACAAGGTTAGTCATGTTATTTATGTTTGTATAAAGATCTATTGTGAATTACTTATTATTGTGTGTGATTTTAATTGTTTTAACAATCTTTATTTATTTGGCCAATAAATGACGATATTTATGGTCTTCATATGTTTCGAAAGAAAATATGTTTGATTAGATCAAATGATCTTCACTCTAAGTTGTTCTAGGGGATAGAAATATACCCCTAGTCCTTAGATGATTCTTTGAGTTATTTTCATAAATCCTAATGCTATGTATTGAAGCCGATCAACATAGAAATATAGTGGATTGATTCAATATGTAAGGGGCGTTTTATAGTTCGAAAGAGAAACCGTCTTTTCAAGGAAAATCGAATCTACACAACATAATAAGTAAATTCATCTTATGATCTCCATTACATCTTTTATAACTAATGACGAACTAAGTTTGTAATCCCAACTATTTCATTTTATCGATAATCAATCTATTATTATTGCTATCTTTTTATTTCCTCATAACATTAGAACTATTATTGTAATTTCTTTGCAATTATCAAACCAAACTTTTTAATTGTGTGTTTCACTCATCTTAAGTATCTATAAAAATAGACTAATAGTGTATAATTCAAATTATAACCAAACTTCCTTGTGGGATCGATAAACCGGACTCAAAAAGTCCACTTTACTACTTGATACGATATCGTGCACTTGCGATAGTTACACTAAAAGTGTGTCAATGAGTTCGACACAAATCGCCGTTCCGCTTCCGGAAGCATATTATAATAGGAATTCTGAGAGTCGGGTCACACGATGGGCACGAGAAGAGCTTCGCCGACATGTCTGGTGTGTCCCGTAGCTCCTCCCGGTTCGAAAGTTATGGTTGTTTGAAGTTCGGGTCGAATCTATCATAAGAGAATAGAATGTGGTTCCACTTATGGATACGATCATACCAGCACTAATACACCGGATCCCATCAGAACTCCGAAGGTAAGCGTGCTTGGGCGAGAGTAGTACTAGGATGGGTGACCACCTCGGAAGTCCTCGTGTTGCACCCCGTTTTTTTTTGCCGTCCAGCGATGCTAGATTCTTTTTTTACGCTCGATTTTTCATTTTCTTAGGAATTCTCCACGATGATACTTCCACTTACGGTCTAAAGAAGCTTATTGAAAATGATATACCGTCACGGGAGTAATAAAGTAAATGACAAATGCACGTCGTTCGAGGAAGAAATGCGATTTTATAAATTAGAAAATTATCAAATTCCGCCTCTCAATACATTAGAGAATGTATTTTTAAGCCTAAGAAACACATCTAAATTGAAAATGACACAAGATATCAAAATAAAAACGAAATATTATATAAATAAAGTGATATAAAGGCCGAAAGTGCGCAGCGAGGGAATTTAGGCTTGGGACTAGTTATGTCATGGCGGAACGCAATGAGTTCGACACGAATCGCCGTTCCGCTTCCGGAAGCATATTATAATAGGAATTCTGAGCGTCGGGTCACACGATGGGCACGAGAAGAGCTTCGCCGGCATGTGTGGTGTGTCCCGTACCTCCTCGTGGTTCGAAAGTTATGGTTGTTTGAAGATCGGGTCGAATCTATCATAAGAGAATAGAATGTGGTTCCACTTATGGATACGATCATACCAGCACTAATGCACCGGATCCCATCAGAACTCCGAAGGTAAGCGTGCTTGGGCGAGAGTAGTACTAGGATGGGTGACCCCCTCGGAAGTCCTCGTGTTGTACCGTTTTTTGCCGTCAGTATTGCTCGATTATTTTTTTACGCTCGATTTTTCATTTTCTTAGGAATTCTCCATGATGATCCTTCCACTTACGGTCTAAAGAAGCTTATTGAAAATGATATACCGTCACGGGAGTAATAAAGTAAATGACAAACGCACGTCGTACGAGGAAGAAATGCGATTTTACAAATTAGAAAATTATCAAATTCCGCCTCTCAATACATTAGAGAATGTATTTTTAAGCCTAAGAAACACATCTAAATTGAAAATGACACAAGATATCAAAATAAAAACGAAATATTATATAAATAAAGTGATATAAAGGACGAAAGTGCGTGAAAACGGGGGAATTTAGGCTCGGGACCAGTTATGTCATGGCGGAACGCAATGAGTTCGACACGAATCGCCCTTCCGCTTCCGGAAACATATTATAATAGGAATTCTAAGCATCGAGTCACACGATGGGCGCGAGAAGAGCTTCGCCGGCATGTGTGGTGGGTCCCGTAGCTCCTCTCGGTTCGAAAGTTATGGCTGTTTGAAGTTCGAGTCGAATCTACCATAAGATAATATAATATGGTTCCATTTATGGGTGCGATCATACCAGCACTAATGCACTAGATCCCATCAAAACTCTGAAGTTAAGCGCGCTTGGGCGAGAGTAGTAATAGGATGGGTGACCCCCTGGGAAGTCCTCGTGTTGCACCCCCTTTTTTGCCATCCAATGCTGCTGGATTCTTTTTTTACGCTCGATTTTTCGTTTTCTGCTCGTCGTACTGGGGAGAAATGCGATTTTACTAATGTGAAATTATCAAATTGCGCCTCTCAATACATTAGAGAATACATTTTTAAGCCTAAAAAACACATCTAAATTGAAAATGACACAAGATATCAAAAGAAAAACGAGATATTATATAAATAATGTGATATAAAGGCCGAAAGTGCGTGAAAACGAGGGAATTTAGGCTCGGGACCAGTTATGTCATGGAGGAACGCAATGAGTTCGACACGAATCGCCGTTCCGCTTCCGGAAGCATATTATAATAGGATGAGTTTCGGGTCACACGATGGGCACGAGAAGAGCTACGCCGGCATGTGTGGTGTGTCCCGTAGCTCCTCCCGGTTCGAAAGTTATGGTTGTTTGAAGTTCGGGTCGAATCTATCATAAGAGAATAGAATGTGGTTCCACTTATGGATACGATCATACCAGCACTAATGCACTGGATCCCATCAGAACTCCGAAGGTAAGCATGCTTGGGCGAGAGTAGTACTAGGATGGTTGACCACCTCGGAAGTCCTCGTGTTGCACCCCATTTTTTTTTGCCGTCCAGCGATGCTCGATTCTTTTTTTACGCTTGATTTTTCATTTTCTTAGGAATTCTCCACGATGATACTTCCACTTATGGTCTAAGGAAGCTTATTGAAAATGATATACCATCACGGGAGTAATAAAGTAAATGACAAACGCACGTCGTACGAGGAAGAAATGCGATTTTACAAATTAGAAAATTATCAAATTCCGCCTCTCAATACATTAGAGAATACATTTTTAAGCCTAAGAAACACATCTAAATTGAAAATGACACAAGATATCAAAAGAAAAACGAGATATTATATAAATAAAGTGATATAAAGGCCGAAAGTGCGTGAAAACGAGGGAATTTAGGCTCGGGACCAGTTATGTCATGGAGGAACGCCATGAGTTCGACACGAATCGCTGTTCCGCTTCCGGAAGCATATTATAATAGGATGAGTGTCGGGTCACACGATGGGCACGAGAAGAGCTACGCCGGCATGTGTGGTGTGTCCCGTAGCTCCTCCCGGTTCGAAAGTTATGGTTGTTTGAAGTTCGGGTCGAATCTATCATAAGAGAATAGAATGTGGTTCCACTTTTGGATACGATCATACCAGCACTAATGCACTGGATCCCATCAGAACTCCGAAGGTAAGCATGCTTGGGCGAGAGTAGTACTAGGATGGGTGACCACCTCGGAAGTCCTCGTGTTGCACCCCATTTTTTTTTGCCGTCCAGCGATGCTCGATTCTTTTTTTACGCTCGATTTTTCATTTTCTTAGGAATTCTCCACGATGATACTTCCACTTATGGTCTAAGGAAGCTTATTGAAAATGATATACCATCACGGGAGTAATAAAGTAAATGACAAACGCACGTCGTACGAGGAAGAAATGCGATTTTACAAATTAGAAAATTATCAAATTTCGCCTCTCAATACATTAGAGAATGTATTTTTAAGCCTAAGAAACACATCTAAATTGAAAATGACACAAGATATCAAAATAAAAACGAAATATTATATAAATAAAGTGATATAAAGGCCGAAAGTGCGTGAAAACGAGGGAATTTAAGCTCGGGACCCGGTTATGTCATGGCGGAACGCAATGAGTTCGACACGAATCGCCGTTCCGCTTCCGGAAGCATATTATAATAGGAATTCTGAGCATCGGGTCACACGATGGGCACGAGAAGAGCTTCGCCGGCATGTGTGGTGTGTCCCGTAGCTCCTCCCGGTTCGAAAGTTATGGTTGTTTGAAGTTCGGGTCGAATCTATCATAAGAGAATAGAATGTGGTTCCACTTATGGATACGATCATACCAGCACTAATGCACCGGATCCCATCAGAACTCCGAAGGTAAGCGTGCTTGGGCGAGAGTAGTACTAGGATGGGTGACCCCCTCGGAAGTCCTCGTGTTGCACCCCATTTTTTTTGCCGTCTAGCGATGCTCGATTCTTTTTTTACGCTCGATTTTTCGTTTTTTTAGGAGTTCTCCACGATGATCCTTCCACTTACGGTCTAAAGAACCTTATTGAAAATGATATACCGTCACGGGAGTAATAAACTAAATGACAAACGCACGTCGTACGTGGAAGAAATGCGATTTTACTAATTAGAAATTATCAAATTCCGCCTCTCAATGCATTAGAAAATGTATTTTTAAGCCTAAGAAACACATCTAAATTGAAAATGACACAAGATATCAAAAGGAAAACGAAATATTATATAAATAAAGTGATATAAAGGCCGAAAGTGCGTGAAAACAGGGGAATTTAGGCTCGGGACCAGTTATGTCATGGCTCGGGACCAGTTATGTCATGGCGGAACGCAATGAGTTCGACACGAATCGTCGTTCCGCTTCCGGAGGCATATTATAATAGGAATTCTGAGCATCGGGTCACACGATGGGCGCGAGAAGAGCTTCGCCGGCATGTGTGGTGGGTCCCGTAGCTCCTCACGGTTCGAAAGTTATGGCTGTTTAAAGTTCAGGTCGAATCTAACATAAAATAATATAATATGGTTCCATTTATGGGTGCAATCATACTAGCACTAATGCACCAGATCCCATCAGAACTCTGATGATAAGCGCGCTTGGGCGAGAGTAGTAATAGAATGGGTGACCCCCTGGGAAGTCCTCGTGTTGCACCCCCTTTTTTGCCATCCAATGCTGCTGGATTCTTTTTTTACGCTCGATTTTTCGTTTTCTTAGGAATTCAGCACGGTGATCCTTCCACCCACGGTCTAAAGAAGCTAATTGAAAATGATATACCGTCACAGGAGTAATAAAGTAAATGACAAACGCTCGTCAAATCTTGGGAAGAAATGCGATTTTACTAATTAGAAGTTATCAAATTCCGCCTCTCAATACATTAGAGAATGTATTTCTAAGCCTAAGAAACACATCTAATTTGAAAATGACACAAGATATCAAAAGAAAAACGAAATATTATATAAATAAAGTGATATAAAGGCCGAAAGTGCGTGAAAACCGGGGAATTTAGGCTCGGGACCAGTTATGTCATGCGGGCGCGATGAGTTCGACACGAATCGCCGTTCCGCTTAAGCATATTATAATAGGAATTCTGAGCGTCGGGTCACACGATGGGCACGAGAAGTGCTTCGCCGGCATGTGTGGTGTGTCCCGTAGCTCCTCCTGGTTCGAAAGTTATAGTTGTTTGAAGTTCGGGTCGAATCTATCATAAGAGAATAGAATGTGGTTCCACTTATGGATACGATCATACCAAAGACTAATGCACCGGATCAGTAGAACTCCGAAGGTAAGCGTGCTTGGGCGAGAGTAGTACTAGGATGGGTGACCCCCTCGGAAGTCCTCGTGTTGTACCCCATTTTTTGTACCGTCCAGCGCTGCTCGATTCTTTTTTTACGCTCGATTTTTTGTTTTCTTAGGAATTCTCCACGATGATCCTTCCACTTACGGTCTAAAGAAGCTTATTGAAAATGATATACCGTCACGGGAGTAATAAAGTAAATGACAAAGACACGTCGTACGAGGAAGAAATGCGATTTTACAAATTAGAAAATTATCAAATTCCGCCTCTCAATACATTAGAGAATGTATTTTTAAGCCTAAGAAACACATCTAAATTGAAAATGACACAAGATATCAAAATAAAAACGAAATATTATATAAATAAAGTGATATAAAGGCCGAAAGTGCGCGAAAACGAGGGAATTTAGGCTTGGGACTAGTTATGTCATGGCGGAACGCAATGAGTTCGACACGAATCGCCGTTCCGCTTCCGGAAGCATATTATAATAGGAATTCTGAGCGTCGGGTCACACGATGGGCACGAGAAGAGCTTCGCCGGCATGTGTGGTGTGTCCCGTACCTCCTCGTGGTTCGAAAGTTATGGTTGTTTGAAGATCGGGTCGAATCTATCATAAGAGAATAGAATGTGGTTCCACTTATGGATACGATCATACCAGCACTAATGCACCGGATCCCATCAGAACTCCGAAGGTAAGCGTGCTTGGGCGAGAGTAGTACTAGGATGGGTGACCCCCTCGGAAGTCCTCGTGTTGTACCCCGTTTTTTTTTGCCGTCCAGCGCTGCTCGATTATTTTTTTACGCTCGATTTTTCATTTTCTTAGGAATTCTCCACGATGATCCTTCCACTTACGGTCTAAAGAAGCTTATTGAAAATGATATACCGTCACGGGAGTAATAAAGCAAATGACAAACGCACGTCGTACGAGGAAGAAATGCGATTTTACAAATTAGAAAATTATCAAATTCCGCCTCTCAATACATTAGAGAATGTATTTTTAAGCCTAAGAAACACATCTAAATTGAAAATGACACAAGATATCAAAATAAAAACGAAATATTATATAAATAAAGTGATATAAAGGCCGAAAGTGCGTGAAAACGGGGGAATTTAGGCTCGGGACCAGTTATGTCATGGCGGAACGCAATGAGTTCGACACGAATCGCCCTTCCGCTTCCGGAAACATATTATAATAGGAATTCTAAGCATCGAGTCACACGATGGGCGCGAGAAGAGCTTCGCCGGCATGTGTGGTGGGTCCCGTAGCTCCTCTCGGTTCGAAAGTTATGGCTGTTTGAAGTTCGAGTCGAATCTACCATAAGATAATATAATATGGTTCCATTTATGGGTGCGATCATACCAGCACTAATGCACTAGATCCCATCAAAACTCTGAAGTTAAGCGCGCTTGGGCGAGAGTAGTAATAGGATGGGTGACCCCCTGGGAAGTCCTCGTGTTGCACCCCCTTTTTTGCCATCCAATGCTGCTGGATTCTTTTTTTACGCTCGATTTTTCGTTTTCTGCTCGTCGTACTGGGGAGAAATGCGATTTTACTAATGTGAAATTATCAAATTGCGCCTCTCAATACATTAGAGAATACATTTTTAAGCCTAAAAAACACATCTAAATTGAAAATGACACAAGATATCAAAAGAAAAACGAGATATTATATAAATAATGTGATATAAAGGCCGAAAGTGCGTGAAAACGAGGGAATTTAGGCTCGGGACCAGTTATGTCATGGAGGAACGCCATGAGTTCGACACGAATCGCCGTTCCGCTTCCGGAAGCATATTATAATAGGATGAGTTTCGGGTCACACGATGGGCACGAGAAGAGCTACGCCGGCATGTGTGGTGTGTCCCGTAGCTCCTCCGGTTCGAAAGTTATGGTTGTTTGAAGTTCGGTCGAATCTATCATAAGAGAATAGAATGTGGTTCCACTTATGGATACGATCATACCGGCACTAATGCTGCTGGATCCCATCGAACTCCGAAGGTAAGCATGCTTGGGCGAGAGTAGTACTAGGATGGTTGACCACCTCGGAAGTCCTCGTGTTGCACCCCATTTTTTTTTGCCGTCCAGCGATGCTCGATTCTTTTTTTACGCTTGATTTTTCATTTTCTTAGGAATTCTCCACGATGATACTTCCACTTATGGTCTAAGGAAGCTTATTGAAAATGATATACCATCACGGGAGTAATAAAGTAAATGACAAACGCACGTCGTACGAGGAAGAAATGCGATTTTACAAATTAGAAAATTATCAAATTCCGCCTCTCAATACATTAGAGAATACATTTTTAAGCCTAAGAAACACATCTAAATTGAAAATGACACAAGATATCAAAAGAAAAACGAGATATTATATAAATAAAGTGATATAAAGGCCGAAAGTGCGTGAAAACGAGGGAATTTAGGCTCGGGACCAGTTATGTCATGGAGGAACGCCATGAGTTCGACACGAATCGCTGTTCCGCTTCCGGAAGCATATTATAATAGGATGAGTGTCGGGTCACACGATGGGCACGAGAAGAGCTACGCCGGCATGTGTGGTGTGTCCCGTAGCTCCTCCCGGTTCGAAAGTTATGGTTGTTTGAAGTTCGGGTCGAATCTATCATAAGAGAATAGAATGTGGTTCCACTTTTGGATACGATCATACCAGCACTAATGCACTGGATCCCATCAGAACTCCGAAGGTAAGCATGCTTGGGCGAGAGTAGTACTAGGATGGGTGACCACCTCGGAAGTCCTCGTGTTGCACCCCATTTTTTTTTGCCGTCCAGCGATGCTCGATTCTTTTTTTACGCTCGATTTTTCATTTTCTTAGGAATTCTCCACGATGATACTTCCACTTATGGTCTAAGGAAGCTTATTGAAAATGATATACCATCACGGGAGTAATAAAGTAAATGACAAACGCACGTCGTACGAGGAAGAAATGCGATTTTACAAATTAGAAAATTATCAAATTTCGCCTCTCAATACATTAGAGAATGTATTTTTAAGCCTAAGAAACACATCTAAATTGAAAATGACACAAGATATCAAAATAAAAACGAAATATTATATAAATAAAGTGATATAAAGGCCGAAAGTGCGTGAAAACGAGGGAATTTAAGCTCAGGACCAGTTATGTCATGGCGGAACGCAATGAGTTCGACACGAATCGCCGTTCCGCTTCCGGAAGCATATTATAATAGGAATTCTGAGCATCGGGTCACACGATGGGCACGAGAAGAGCTTCGCCGGCATGTGTGGTGTGTCCCGTAGCTCCTCCCGGTTCGAAAGTTATGGTTGTTTGAAGTTCGGGTCGAATCTATCATAAGAGAATAGAATGTGGTTCCACTTATGGATACGATCATACCAGCACTAATGCACCGGATCCCATCAGAACTCCGAAGGTAAGCGTGCTTGGGCGAGAGTAGTACTAGGATGGGTGACCCCCTCGGAAGTCCTCGTGTTGCACCCCATTTTTTTTGCCGTCTAGCGATGCTCGATTCTTTTTTTACGCTCGATTTTTCGTTTTTTTAGGAGTTCTCCACGATGATCCTTCCACTTACGGTCTAAAGAACCTTATTGAAAATGATATACCGTCACGGGAGTAATAAACTAAATGACAAACGCACGTCGTACGTGGAAGAAATGCGATTTTACTAATTAGAAATTATCAAATTCCGCCTCTCAATGCATTAGAAAATGTATTTTTAAGCCTAAGAAACACATCTAAATTGAAAATGACACAAGATATCAAAAGGAAAACGAAATATTATATAAATAAAGTGATATAAAGGCCGAAAGTGCGTGAAAACAGGGGAATTTAGGCTCGGGACCAGTTATGTCATGGCTCGGGACCGGTTATGTCATGGCGAACGCAATGAGTTCGACACGAATCGTCGTTCCGCTTCCGGAGGCATATTATAATAGGAATTCTGAGCATCGGGTCACACGATGGGCGCGAGAAGAGCTTCGCCGGCATGTGTGGTGGGTCCCGTAGCTCCTCACGGTTCGAAAGTTATGGCTGTTTAAAGTTCAGGTCGAATCTAACATAAAATAATATAATATGGTTCCATTTATGGGTGCAATCATACTAGCACTAATGCACCAGATCCCATCAGAACTCTGATGATAAGCGCGCTTGGGCGAGAGTAGTAATAGAATGGGTGACCCCCTGGGAAGTCCTCGTGTTGCACCCCCTTTTTTGCCATCCAATGCTGCTGGATTCTTTTTTTACGCTCGATTTTTCGTTTTCTTAGGAATTCAGCACGGTGATCCTTCCACCCACGGTCTAAAGAAGCTAATTGAAAATGATATACCGTCACAGGAGTAATAAAGTAAATGACAAACGCTCGTCGTACTGGGAAGAAATGCGATTTTACTAATTAGAAGTTATCAAATTCCGCCTCTCAATACATTAGAGAATGTATTTCTAAGCCTAAGAAACACATCTAATTTGAAAATGACACAAGATATCAAAAGAAAAACGAAATATTATATAAATAAAGTGATATAAAGGCCGAAAGTGCGTGAAAACCGGGGAATTTAGGCTCGGGACCAGTTATGTCATGCGGAACGCGATGAGTTCGACACGAATCGCCGTTCCGCTTCCGGAAGCATATTATAATAGGAATTCTGAGCGTCGGGTCACACGATGGGCACGAGAAGTGCTTCGCCGGCATGTGTGGTGTGTCCCGTAGCTCCTCCTGGTTCGAAAGTTATAGTTGTTTGAAGTTCGGGTCGAATCTATCATAAGAGAATAGAATGTGGTTCCACTTATGGATACGATCATACCAGCACTAATGCACCGGATCCCAGTAGAACTCCGAAGGTAAGCGTGCTTGGGCGAGAGTAGTACTAGGATGGGTGACCCCCTCGGAAGTCCTCGTGTTGTACCCCATTTTTTGTACCGTCCAGCGCTGCTCGATTCTTTTTTTACGCTCGATTTTTTGTTTTCTTAGGAATTCTCCACGATGATCCTTCCACTTACGGTCTAAAGAAGCTTATTGAAAATGATATACCGTCACGGGAGTAATAAAGTAAATGACAAAGACACGTCGTACGAGGAAGAAATGCGATTTTACAAATTTGAAAATTATCAAATTCCGCCTCTCAATACATTAGAGAATGTATTTTTAAGCCTAAGAAACACATCTAAATCGAAAATGACACAAGATATAAAAAACGAAATATTATATAAATAAAGTGATATAAAGGCCGAAAGTGCGTGAAAATGGGGTAATTTAGGCTCGGGACCAGTTATGTCATGGCGGAACGCGATGAGTTCGACACGAATCGCCGTTCCGCTTCTGGAAACATATTATAATAGGAATTCTGAGCATCGAGTCACATGATGGGCGCGAGAAGAGCTTCGCCGGCATGTGTGGTGGGTCCCGTAGCTCCTCCCAGTTCGAAAGTTATGGCTGTTTGAAGTTCGGGTCGAATCTACCATAAGATAATAGAATATGGTTCCACTTATGGGTGAGATCATACCAGCACTAATGCACCGGATCCCATCAGAACTCCAAAGTTAAACGCGCTTGGGCGAGAGGAGTATTTGGATGGGTGACCCATGGGAAGTCCTCGTGTTGCACCCCATTTTTTTTGCCGTCCAGTGCTGCTCGATTCTTTTTTTACCCTCGATTTTTCGTTTTCGTTGGAATTCTCCATGATGATCATTTCACTTACGGTCTAAAGAATCTTATTGAAAATGATATACCGTCACGGGAGTAATAAACTAAATGACAAACGCACGTCGTACGGGGAAGAAATGTGATTTTACTAATTAGAAATTATCAAATTCCGCCTCTCAATACATTAGAGAATGTATTTTTAAGCCTAAGAAACACATCTAAATTGAAAATGACACAAGATATCAAAAGAAAAACGAAATATTATATAAATAAAGTGATATAAAGGCCGAAAGTGCGTGAAAACGGGGGAATTTAGGCTCGGGACCAGTTATGTCATGGCGGAACGCGATGAGTTCGACACGAATCGCCGTTCCGCTTCCGGAAACATATTATAATAGGAATTCTGAGCGTCGGGTCACACGATGGGCACGAGAAGAGCTTCGCCGGCATGTGTGGTGTGTCCCGTAGCTCCTCCCGGTTCGAAAGTTATGGTTGTTTGAAGTTCAGGTCGAATCTACCATAAGATAATATAATATGGTTCCATTTATGGGTGCAATCATACCAGCACTAATGCACCAGATCCCATCAGAACTCTGAAGATAAGCGCGCTTGGGCGAGAGTAGTAATAGGATGGGTGACCCCCTCGGAAGTCCTCGTGTTGCACCCCCTTTTTTGCCATCCAATGTTGCTGGATTCTTTTTTTACGCTCGATTTTTCGTTTTCTTAGGAATTCTGCACGGTGATCCTTCCACCCACGGTCTAAAGAAGCTAATTGAAAATGACACAAGATATCAAAAGAAAAACGAAATATTATATAAATAAAGTGATATAAAGGCCGAAAGTGCGTGAAATCCGGGGAATTTAGGCTCGGGACCAGTTATGTCATGGCGGAACGCGATGAGTTCGACACGAATCGCCGTTCCGCTTCCGGAAGCATATTATAATAGGAATTCTGAGCGTCTGGTCACACGATGGGCACGAGAAGTGCTTCGCCGGCATGTGTGGTGTGTCCCGTAGCTCCTCCTGGTTCGAAAGTTATGGTTGTTTGAAGTTCGGGTCGAATCTATCATAAGAGAATAGAATGTGGTTCCACTTATGGATACGATCATACCAGCACTAATGCACCGGATCCCAGCAGAACTCCGAAGGTAAGCATGCTTGGGCGAGAGTAGTACTAGGATGGGTGACCCCCTTGGAAGTCCTCGTGTTGTACCCCGTTTTTTTCACCGTCCAGCGCTGCTCGATTCTTTTTTTACGCTCGATTTTTCGTTTTCTTAGTAATTCTCCACGATGATCCTTCCACTTAAGGTCTAAAGAAACTTATTGAAAATGATGTACCGTCACGGGAGTAATAAAGTAAATGATAAACGCACGTCGTACGAGGAAGAAATGCGATTTTACAAATTAGAAAATTATCAAATTCCGCCTGTCAATACATTAGAGAATGTATTTTTAAGCCTAAGAAACACATCTAAATCGAAAATGACACAAGATATCAAAAGAAAAACGAAATATTATATAAATAAAGTGATATAAAGGCCGAAAGTGCGTGAAAATGTGGTAATTTAGGCTCGGGACCAGTTATGTCATGGCGGAACGCCATGAGTTCGACACGAATCGCCGTTCCGCTTCCGGAAACATATTATAATAGGAATTCTGAGCATCAAGTCACATGATCGGCGCGAGAAGAGCTTCGTAGGCATGTGTGGTGGGTCCCGTAGCTCCTCCCAGTTCGAAAGTTATGGTTGTTTGAAGTTCGGGTCGAATCTACCATAAGATAATAGAACATGGTTCCACTTATGGGTGCGATCATACCAGCACTAATGCACCGGATCCCATCAAAACTCCGAAGTTAAACGCGCTTGGGCGAGAGGAGTATTAGGATGGGTGACCCCCTGGGAAGTCCTCGTGTTGCACCCCGTTTTTTTTGTCGTCCAGTGCTGCTCGATTCTTTTTTTACGCTCGATTTTTTGTTTTTTTAGGAATTCTCCACGATGATCCTTTCACTTACGGTCTAAAGAACCTTATTGAAAATGATATACCGTCAGGGGAGTAATAAACTAAATGACAAACGCACGTCGTACGGGGAAGAAATGCGATTTTACTAATTAGAAATTATCAAATTCCGCCTCTCAATACATTAGAGAATGTATTTTTAAGCCTAAGAAACACATCTAAATTGAAAATGACACAAGATATCAAAAGAAAAACGAAATATTATATAAATAAAGTGATATAAAGGCCGAAAGTGCGTGAAAACGGGGGTATTTAGGCTCGCGACCAGTTATGTCATGGCGGAACGCGATGAGTTCGACACGAATCGCCGTTCCGCTTCCGGAAGCATATTATAATAGGAATTCTGAGCGTCGGGTCACACGATGGGCACGAGAAGAGATTCGCCGGCATGTGTGGTGTGTCCCGCAGCTCCTCCCGGTTCGAAAGTTATGGTTGTTTGAAGTTCGGGTCGAATCTATCATAAGAGAATAGAATGTGGTTCCACTTATGGATACGATCATACCAGCACTAATGCACCGGATCCCATCAGAACTCTGAAGGTAAGCGTGCTTGAGCGAGAGTAGTACTAGAATGGGTGACCCCCTCGGAAGTCCTCATGTTGCACCCCGTTTTTTTGCCGTCCAGCGATGCTCGATTCTTTTTTTACGCTCGATTTTTTGTTTTCTTAGGAATTCTCCACGATGATCCTTCCACTTACGGTCTAAAGAGCCTTATTGAAAATGATATACCGTCACGGGAGTAATAAACTAAATGACAAACGCATGTCGTACGTGGAAGAAATGCGATTTTACTAATTAGAAATTATCAAATTTTGCCTCTCAATACATTAGAGAATGTATTTTTAAGCCTAAGAAACACATCTAAATTGAAAATGACACAAGATATCAAAAGGAAAACGAAATATTATATAAATAAAGTGATATAAAGTCCGAAAGTGCGTGAAAACAGGGGAATTTATGCTCGGGACCAGTTATGTCATGACGGAACGCGATGAGTTCGGCACGAATCACCGTTCCGCTTCCGGAAGCATATTATAATAGGAATTCTGAGCGTCGGGTCACACGATGGGCACGAGAAGTGCTTCGCCGGCATGTGTGGTGTGTCCCGTAGCTCCTCCCGGTTCGAAAGTTATGGTTGTTTGAAGTTCGGATCGAATCTATCATAAGAGAATAGAATGTGGTTCCACTTATGGATACGATCATACCAACACTAATGCACCGGATCCCAGCAGAACTTCGAAGGTAAGCGTGCTTGGGCGAGAGTAGTACTAGGATGGGTGACCCCACGGAAGTCCTCGTGTTGTACCCCGTTTTTTTTTGCCATCCAGCGCTGCTCGATTCTTTTTTTACGCTCGATTTTTTGTTTTCTTAGGAATTCTCCACGATGATCCTTCCACTTACGGTCTAAAGAAGCTTATTGAAAATGATATACCGTCACGGAAGTAATAAAGTAAATGACAAATGCACGTCGTACGAGGAAGAAATACGATTTTACAAATTAGAAAATTATCAAATTCCGCCTCTCAATACATTAGAGAATGTATTTTTAAGCCTAAGAAACACATCTAAATCGAAAATGACACAAGATATAAAAAGAAAAAAGAAATATTATATAAATAAAGTGATATAAAGGCCGAAAGTCCGTGAAAACGGGGTAATTTAGGCTCGGGACCACTTATGTCATGGCGGAACGCGATGAGTTCGACACGAATCGCCGTTCCGCTTCCGGAAACATATTATAATAGGAATTCTGAGCATGGAGTCACATGATGGGTGCGAGAAGAGCTTCGCCGACATGTGTGGTGTGTCCCGTAGCTCCTCCCAGTTCGAAAGTTATGGCTGTTTGAAGTTCGGGTCGAATCTACCATAAGATAATAGAATATGGTTCCACTTATGGGTGCGATCATACCAGCACTAATGCACCGGATCCCATCAGAACTCTGAAGTTAAACGCGCTTGGGCGAGAGGAGTATTAGGATGGGTGACCCTCTGGGAAGTCCTCGTGTTGCAACCCATTTTTTTTGCCGTCCAGTGCTGCTCGATTCTTTTTTTACGCTCGATTTTTCGTTTTCTTAGGAATTCTCCACGATGATCCTTTCACTTACGGTCTAAAGAACCTTATTGAAAATGATATACCGTCACGGGAGTAATAAACTAAATGACAAACGCACGTCGTACGGGGAAGAAATGCGATTTTACTAATTAGAAATTATCAAATTCCGCCTCTCAATACATTAGAGAATGTATTTTTAAGCCTAAGAAACACATCTAAATTGAAAATGACACAAGATATCAAAAGAAAAACGAAATATTATATAAATAAAGTGATATAAAGGCCGAAAGTGCGTGAAAACGGGGGAATTTAGGCTCGGGACCAGTTATGTCATGGCGGAACGCCATGAGTTCGACATGAATCGCCGTTCCGCTTCCGGAAACATATTATAATAGGAATTCTGAGCATCAGGTCACACGATGGGCGCGAGAAGAGCTTCGTTGGCATGTGTGGTGGGTCCCGTAGCTCCTCCCGGTTCGAAAGTTATGTCTGTTTGAAGTTCGGGTCGAATCTACCATAAGATATATAATATGGTTCCATTTATGGGTGCGATCATACCAGCACTAATGCACCAGATCCCATCAAAACTCTGAAGTTAAGCGCGCTTGGACGAGAGTAGTAATAGGATGGGTAACCCCCTGGGAAGTCCTCGTGTTGCACCCCCTTTTTTTGCCATCCAATGCTGCTGGATTCTTTTTTTACACTCGATTTTTCGTTTTCTGCTCGTCGTACTGGGGAGAAATGCGATTTTACTAATTTTAAATTATCAAATTCCGCCTCTCAATACATTAGAGAATGTATTTTTAAGCCTAAGAAACATATCTAAATTGAAAATGACACAAGTTATCAAAAGAAAAACGAAATATTATATAAATAAAGTGATATAAAGGCCGAAAGTGCGTGAAAACGGGGGAATTTAGGCTCGGGACCAGTTATGTCATGGCGGAGCGCTATGAGTTCGACACGAATCGCCGTTCCGCTTCTGGAAACATATTATAATAGGAATTCTGAGCATCGGGTCACACGATGGGCGCGAGAAGAGCTTCGCCGGCATGTGTGGTGGGTCCCGTAGCTCCTCCCGGTTCGAAAGTTATGGCTGTTTGAAGTTCGGGTCGAATCTACCATAAGATAATATAATATGGTTCCATTTATGGGTGCGATCATACCAGCACTAATGCACCAAATCCCATCAAAACTCTGAAGTTAAGCTCGCTTGGGCGAGAGTAGTAATAGGATGGGTGACCCCGTGGGAAGTACTCGTGTTGCACCCCCTTTTTTTGCCATCCAATGCTGCTGGATTCTTTTTTTACGCTCGATTTTTTGTTTTCTGCTCGTCGTACTGGGGAGAAATACGATTTTACTAATTTGAAATTATCAAATTCCGCCTCTCAATACATTAGAGAATATATTTTTAAGCCTAAGAAACACATCTAAATTGAAAATGACACAAGATATCAAAAGAAAAACGAAATATTATATAAATAAAGTGATATAAAGGCCGAAAGTGCGTGAAAACGGGGAAATTTAGGCTCGGGACCAGTTATGTCATGGCGGAACGCCATGAGTTCGACACGAATCGCCGTTCCGCTTCCCGGAAGCATATTATAATAGGAATTCTGAGCGTCAGGTCACACGATGGGCACGAGAAAAGCTTCGCCGGCATGGGTGGTGTGTCCCGTAGCTCCTCCCGGTTCGAAAGTTATGGTTGTTTGAAGTTCGGGTCGAATCTATCATAAGAGAATAGAATGTCGTTCCACTGATGGATACGATCATACCAGCACTAATGCACCGGATCCCATCAGAACTCCGAAGGTAAGCGTGCTTGGGCGAGAGTAGTACTAGGATGGGTGACCCCCTCGGAAGTCCTCGTGTTGCACCCCGTTTTTTTTTGCCGTCCAGCGATGCTCGATTCTTTTTTTACGCTCGATTTTTCATTTTCTTAGGAATTCTCCACGATGATCCTTCCACTTACGATCTAAAGAAGCTTATTGAAAATGATATACCGTCACGGGAGTAATAAAATAAATGACAAACGCACGTCGTACGAGGAAGAAATGCGATTTTACAAATTAGAAAATTATCAAATTCCGCCTCTGAATACATTAGAGAATGTATTTTTAAGCCTAAGAAACACATCTAAATTGAAAATGACACAAGATATCAAAATAAAAACGAAATATTATATAAATAAGGTGATATAAAGGCCGAAAGTGCGTGAAAATGGGGGAATTTAGGCTCGGGACCAGTTATGTCATGGCGGAATGCAATGAGTTCGACACGAATCCCCGTTCCGCTTATGGAAGCATATTATAATTGGAATTCTGAGCATCGGGTCACACGATGGGCGCGAGAAGAGCTTTGCCGGCATGTGTGGTGGGTCCCGTAGTTCCTCCCGGTTCGAAAGTTATGGTTGTTTGAAGTTCAGGTCGAATCTACCATAAGATAATATAATATGGTTCCATTTATGGGTACAATCATACCAGCACTAATGCACCAGATCCCATCAGAACTCTGAAGATATGCGCGCTTGGGCGAGAGTAGTAATAGGATGGGTGACCCCCTGGGATGTCCTCGTGTTGCACCCCCTTTTTTTGCCATCCAATGCTGCTGGATTCTTTTTTTACGCTCGATTTTTCGTTTTCTTAGGAATTCTGCATGGTGATCCTTCCACCGACGGTCTAAAAAAGCTAATTGAAAATGATATACCGTCACAGGAGTAATAAAGTAAATGACAAACGCTCATCGTACTGGGAAGAAATGCGATTTTACTAATTAGAAATTATCAAATTCCGCCTCTCAATACATTAGAGAATGTATTTTTAAGCCTAAGAAACACATCTAAATTGAAAATGACACAAGATATCAAAAGAAAAACGAAATATTATATAAATAAAGTGATATAAAGGCCGAAAGTGCGTGAAAACGGGGGAATTTAGGCTCGGGACCAGTTATGTCATGGCGGAACGCGATGAGTTCGACATGAATCGCCGTTCTGCTTCCGGAAACATATTATAATAGGAATTCTGAGCATCGGGTCACACGATGGGCGCGAGAAGAGCTTCGCCGGCATGTGTGGCGGGTCCCGTAGCTCCTCCCGGTTCGAAAGTTATGGCTGTTTGAAGTTCGGGTCGAATCTACCATAAGAAAATAGAATCTGGTTCCATTTATGGGTGCGATCATACCAGCACTAGTGCACCAAATCCCATCAGAACTCCGAAGTTAAGCGCGCTTGGGCGAAATTAGTACTAGGATGGGTGACCCCGTGGGAAGTCCTAGTGTTGCACCCCTTTTTTTTGCCATCCAATGCTGCTGGATTCTTTTTTTACGGTCGATTTTTCGTTTTCTTAGGAATTCTGCACGGTGATCCTTCCACCCACGGTCTAAAGAAGCTAATTGAAAATGATATACCGTCACGGGAGTAATAAAGTAAATGATAAACGCTCGTCATACTGGGAAGAAATGCGATTTTACTAATTAGAAATTATCAAATTCCGCCTCTCAATACATTAGAGAATGTATTTTTAAGCCTAAGAAACACATCTAAATTGAAAATGACACAAGATATCAAAAGAAAAGCGAAATATTATATAAATAAAGTGATATAAAGGCCGAAAGTGCATGAAAACGGGGGAATTTAGGGTTTAGGGTTTAGGGTTTAGGGTTCGACCAGTTATTTCATGGCGGAACGTAATGAGTTCGACACGAATCGCCATTCCGCTTCCAGAAGCATATTATAATAGGAATTCTGAGCGTCGGGTCACACGATGGGCATGAGAAGAGCTTCGCCGACATGTGTGGTGTGTCCCATAGCTCCTCCCGGTTCGAAAGTTATGGTTGTTTGAAGTTCGGGTCGAATCTATCATAAGAGAATAGAATGTGGTTCCACTTATGGATACGATCATACCAGCACTAATGCACCGGATCCCATCAGAACTCCGAAGGTAAGCGTGCTTGGGCGAGAGTAGTACTAGGATCGGTGACCCCCTCGGAAGTCCTCGTGTTGCACCCCGTTTTTTTTGCCGTCCAGCGATGCTCGATTCTTTTTTTACGCTCGATTTTTTGAATTCTTAGGAATTCTCCCCGATGATCCTTCCACTTACATTCTAAAGAAGCTTATTGAAAATGATATACTGTCACGGGAGTAATAAAGTAAATGACAAATGCACGTCGTACGGGGAAGAAATGCGATTTTACAAATTAGAAAATTATCAAATTCCGCCTCTCAATACATTAGAGAATGTATTTTTAAGCCTAAGAAACACATCTAAATTGAAAATGACACAAGCTATCAAAATAAAAACGAAATATTATATAAATAAAGTGATATAAAGGCCGAAAGTGCGTGAAAACGGGGGAATTTAGGCTCGAGACCAGTTATGTCATGGCGGAACGCCATGAGTTCGACACGAATCGCCGTTCCGCTTCCGGAAACATATTATAATTGGAATTCTGAGCATCGGGTCACACGATGGCATGTGTGGCGGGTCTCGTAGCTCCTCCCGGTTCGAAAGTTATGGCTGTTTGAAGTTCAGGTCGAATCTACCATAAGATAATAGAATATGGTTCCATTTATGGGTGCGATCATACCAGCACTAATGCACCAAATCCCATCAGAACTCCGAAATTAAGCGCGGTTGGGCGAGATTAGTACTAGGATGGGTGACCCCCTGGGAAGTCCTCGTGTTGCACCCCCTTTTTTTGCCATCCAATGCTGCTGGATTCTTTTTTTACGCTCGATTTTTCATTTTCTTAGGAATTCTGCACGGTGATCCTTCCACCCACGGTCTAAAGAAGCTAACTGAAAATGATATACCGTCACGGGAGTAATAAAGTAAATGACAAACGCTCGTCGAACGGGGAAGAAATGTGATTTTACTAATTAGAAATTATCAAATTCCGCCTCTCAATACATTGAAGAATGTATTTTTAAGCCTAAGAAACACATCTAAATCGAAAATGACACAAGATATCAAAAGAAAAACGAAATATTATATAAATAAAGTGATATAAAGGCCGAAAGTGCGTGAAAACGGGGGAATTTAGGCTCGGGACCAGTTATGTCATGGCGGAACGCGATGAGTTCGACACGATGCGTCGTTCTACTTCCGGAAACATATTATAATAGGAATTTTGAGCATCGGGTCACACGATGGGCGCGAGAAGAGCTTCGCCGGCATATGTGGTGTGTCCCGTAGCTCCTCCCGGTTCGAAAGTTATGGCTGTTTGAAGTTTGGGTTGAATCTACCATAAGAGAATAAAATGTGGTTCTACTTATGGATACGATCATACCAGCACTAATGCATCGGATCCCATCAGAACTCCGAAGGTAAGCGTGCTTGGGCGAGAGTAGTACTAGGATGGGTGACCCCCTCGGAAGTCCTCGTGTTGCACACCCTTTTTTTGCCGTCCAACGCTGCTCAATTCTTTTTTTACGCTCGATTTTTTGTTTTCTTAGGAATTATGCACGGTGATCCTTCCACCTACGGTCTAAAGAAGCTTATTGAAAATAATATACCGTTACGGGAGTAATAAAGTAAATGACAAACGCACGTCGTACGGGGAAGAAATGCGACTTTACTAATTAGAAAATTATCAAATTCCGCATCTCAATACATTAGAGAATGTATTTTTAAGCCTAAGAAACACATCTAAATTGAAAATGACACAAGATATCAAAAGAAAAGCGAAATATTATATAAATAAAGTGATATAAAGGCCGAAAGTGCGTGAAAACGGGGGAATTTAGGCTCGGGACCAGTTATGTCATGGCGGAACGCGATAAGTTCCACACGAATCGCCGTTCCGCTTCCAGAAGCATATTATAATAGGAATTCTGAGCATCGGGTCACACGATGGGCACGAGAAGATCTTCGCCGGCATGTGTGGTGTGTCCCGTAGCTCCTCCCGGTTCGAAAGTTATGGTTGTTTGAAGTTCGGGTCGAATCTATCATAAGAGAATAGAATGTGGTTCCACTTATGGATACGATCATACCAGCACTAATGCACCGGATCCCATCAGAACTCCGAAGGTAAGCGTTCTTGGGCGAGAGTAGTACTAGGATGGGTGACCCCCTCGGAAGTCCTCGTGTTGCACCCCGTTTTTTTTGCCGTCCAGCGATGCTCGATTCTTTTTTTACGCTCGATTTTTTGTTTTCTTAGGAATTCTACACGATGATCCTTCCACTTACATTCTAAAGAAGCTTATTGAAAATGATATACTGTCACGGGAGTAATAAAGTAAATGACAAATGCACGTCGTACGGGGAAGAAATGCGATTTTACAAATTAGAAAATTATCAAATTCCGCCTCTCAATACATTAGAGAATGTATTTTTAAGCGTAAGAAACACATCTAAATTGAAAATGACACAAGATATCAAAATAAAAACGAAATATTATATAAATAAAGTGATATAAAGGCCGAAAGTGTGTGAAAACGGGGGAATTTAGGCTCGAGACCAGTTATGTCATGGCGGAACGCCATGAGTTCGACACGAATCGCCGTTCCGCTTCCGGAAACATATTATAATAGGAATTCTGAGCATCGGGTCACACGATGGGCGCGAGAAGACCTTCGCTGGCATGTGTGGCGGGTCCCGTAGCTCCTCCCGGTTCGAAAGTTATGGCTGTTTGAAGTTCGGGTCGAATCTACCATAAGATAATAAAATATGGTTCCATTTATGGGTGCGATCATACCAGCACTAATGCACCAAATCCCATCAGAACTCCGAAATTAAGCGCGCTTGGGCGAGATTAGTACTAGGATGGGTGACCCCCTGGGAAGTCCTCGTGTTGCACCCCCTTTTTTTGCCATCCAATGCTGCTAGATTCTTTTTTTACGCTCGATTTTTCGTTTTCTTAGGAATTCTGCACGGTGATCCTTCCACCCATGGTCTAAAGAAGCTAACTGAAAATGATATACCGTCACGGGAGTAATAAAGTAAATGACAAACGCTCATCGTACGGGGAAGAAATGTGATTTTACTAATTAGAAATTTTCAAATTCCGCCTCTCAATACATTGGATAATGTATTTTTAAGCCTAAGAAACACATCTAAATCGAAAATGACACAAGATATCAAAAGAAAAACGAAATATTATATAAATAAAGTGATATAAAGGCCGAAAGTGCGTGAAAACGGGGGAATTTAGGCTCGGGACCAGTTATGTCATGGCGGAACGCAATGAGTTCGACATGAATCGCCGTTCCGCTTCGAAGCATATTATAATAGGAATTAAGGCGTCGGGTCACACGATGGCGCGAGAAGAGTTTCCGGCATGTGTGGTGTGTCACCTAGCTCCTCCGGTTCGAAAGTTATGGTTGTTTGAAGTTCGGTCGAATCTATCATAAGAGAATAGAATGTGGTTCCACTTATGGATACGATCATACCGGCACTAATGCACCGGATCCCATCGAACTCGAAGGTAAGCGTGCTTGGGCGAGAGTAGTACTAGGATGGGTGACCCCTCGGAAGTCCTCGTGTTGCACCGTTTTTGTCGTCCAAATGATGCTCGATTCTTTTTTACGCTTGATTTTCGTTTTCTTAGGAATTCTCCACGATGATCCTTCCACTTACGGTCTAAAGAAGCTTATTGAAAATGATATCATCACGAGAGTAATATAGTAAATGACAAACGCACGTCAGACGTGGAAGAAATGCGATTTTACTAATTAGAAATTATCAAATTCCGCCTCTCAATACATTAGAGAATGTATTTTTAAGCCTAAGAAGCACATCTAAATTGAAAATGACACAAGATATCAAAAGAAAAGCGAAATATTATATAAATAAAGTGATATAAAGGCCGAAAGTGCGTGAAAACGGGGGAATTTAGGCTCGGAACTAGTTATGTCATGGCGGAACGCTATGAGTTCGACACGAATCGCCGTTCCGCTTCCAGAAGCATATTATAATAGGAATTCTGAGCGTCGGGTCACACGATGGGCACGAGAAGAGCTTCGTCGGCATGTGTGGTGTGTCACATAGCTCCTCCCGGTTCGAAAGTTATGGTTGTTTGAAGTTCGGGTCGAATCTATCATAATAGAATAGAATGTGGTTCCACTTATGGATACGATCATACCCGCACTAATGCACCGGATCCCATCAGAACTCCGAAGGTAAGCGTGCTTGGGCGAGAGTAGTACTAGGATGGGTGACCCCCTCGGAAGTCCTCGTGTTGCACCCCGTTTTTTTGCCGTCCAGCGATGCTCGATTCTTTTTTTACGCTTGATTTTTCGTTTTCTTAGGAATTCTCCACGATGATCCTTCCACTTACGGTCTAAAGAAGCTTATTGAAAATGATATCATCACGGGAGTAATAAAGTAAATGACAAACGCACGTCAGACGTGGAAGAACTGCGATTTTACTAATTAGAAATTATCAAATTCCGCCTCTCAATACATTAGAGAATGTATTTTTAAGCCTAAGAAGCACATCTAAATTGAAAATGACACAAGATATCAAAAGAAAAGCGAAATATTATATAAATAAAGTGATATAAAGGCCGAAAGTGCGTGAAAACGGGGAATTTAGGCTCGGAACCAGTTATGTCATGGCGGAATGCTATGAGTTCGACATGAATCGCCGTTCCGCTTCTGGAAACATATTATAATAGGAATTCTGAGCATCGGGTCACACGATGGGCGCGACAAGAGCTTCGCCGACATATGTGGCGGGTCCCGTAGCTCCTCCCGGTTCGAAAGTTATGGCTGTTTGAAGTTCGGGTCGAATCTACCATAAGATAATAGAATATAGTTCCATTTATGGGTGCGATCATACCAGCACTAGTGCACCAGATCCCATCAGAACTCCGAAGTTAAGCGCGCTTGGGCGATATTAGTACTAGGATGGGTGACCCCCTGGGAAGTCCTAGTGTTGCACCCCCTTTTTTTGCCATCCAATGCTGCTGGATTCTTTTTTTACGCTCGATTTTTTGTTTTCTTAGGAATTCTGCACGGTTATCCTTCTACCCACGGTCTAAAGAAGCTAATTGAAAATGATATACCGTCACGGGAGTAATAAAGTAAATGACAAACGCTCGTCATATTGGGAAGAAATGCGATTTTACTAATTAGAAATTATCAAATTCCGCCTCTCAATACATTGGAGAATGTATTTTTAAGCCTAAGAAACACATCTAAATTGAAAATGACACAAGATATCAAAATAAAAACGAAATATTATATAAATAAAGTGATATAAAGGCCGAAAGTGCGTGAAAACGGGGGAATTTAGGCTCGGGACCAGTTATGTCATGGCGGAACGCATACGAGTTCGACACGAATCGTCGTTCCTCTTAGGAAACATATTATAATAGGAATTCGAGCATCGGGTCACACGATGGGCGCGAGAAGAGCTTCACGGCATGTGTGGCGAGTCCGTAGCTCATCCGGTTCGAAAGTTATGGTCATTTGAAGTTCGGGTCGAATCTACCATAAGATAATAGAATATGGTTCCATTTATGGGTGCGATCATACCATCACTAATGCACCAAATCCCATCAGAACTCCGAAGTTAAGCGCTTGGGCGAGATTAGTACTAGGATGGGTGACCCCCTGGGAAGTCCTCGTGTTGCACCCTCTTTTTTGCCATCCAATGCTCCTGGATTCTTTTTTTACGCTCGATTTTTCGTTTTCTTAGGAATTCTGTACGGTGATCCTTCCACCCACGGTCTAAAGTAGCTAACTGAAAATGATATACCGTCACGGGAGTAATAAAGTAAATGACAAACGCTCGTCGTACGGGGAAGAAATGCGATTTTACTAATTAGAAATTATCAAATTCCGCCTCTCAATACATTGGAGAATGTATTTTTAAGCCTAAGAAACACATGTAAATCTAAAATGACACAAGATATCAAAAGAAAAACGAAATATTATATAAATAAAGTGATATAAAGGCCGAAAGTGCGTAAAAACGGCGGAATTTAGGCTCGGGACCAGTTATGTCATGGCTCGGGACCAGTTATGTCATTGCGGAACGCAATGAGTTCGACACGAATCGCCGTTCCGCTTCCGGAAGCATATTATAATAGGAATTCTGAGCATCGGGTCACACGATGGGCGCGAGAAGAGCTTCGCTGGCATGTGTGGTGGGTCCCGTAGCTCCTCCCGGTTCGAAAGTTATGGCTGTTTGAAGTTGAGGTCGAATCTACCATAAGATAATATAATATGGTTCCATTTATGGGTGCAATCATACCAGCACTAATGCACCAGATCCCATCAGAACTCTGAAGATAAGCGCGCTTGGGCGAGAGTAGTAATAAGATGGGTGACCCCCTGGGAAGTCCTCGTGTTGCACCCCCTTTTTTTGCCATCCAATGCTGCTGGATTCTTTTTTTACGCTCGATTTTTCGTTTTCTTAGGAATTTTGCACGGTGATCCTTCCACCTACGGTCTAAAGAAGCTTATTGAAAATAATATACCGTTACGGGAGTAATAAAGTAAATGACAAACACACGTCGTACGGGGAAGAAATGCGATTTTACTAATTAGAAATTATCAAATTCCGCCTCTCAATACATTAGAGAATGTATTTTTAAGCCTAAGAAACACATCTAAATTGAAAATGACACAAGATATCAAAATAAAAACGAAATATTAAATAAATAAAGTGATATAAAGGCCGAAAGTGCGTGAAAACGGGGGAATTTAGGCTCGGAACCAGTTATGTCATGGCGGAACGCTATGAGTTCGACACGAATCGCCGTTCCACTTCCAGAAACATATTATAATAGGTATTTGGAGCATCGGGTCACACGATGGGTGCGAGAAGAGCTTCGCCGGCATGTGTGGCGGGTCCCGTAGCTCCTCCCGGTTCGAAAGTTATGGCTGTTTGAAATTCGGGTCGAATCACCATAAGATAATAGAATATGGTTCCATTTATGGGTGCGATCATACCAGCACTAATACACCGGATCCCATCAGAACTCCGAAGTTAAGCGCGCTTGAACGAGAGCAGTACTAGGATGGGTGACCCCCTAGGAAGTCCTCGTGTTGCACCCCCTTTTTTTGCTGTACAATGCTGCTGGATTCTTTTTTTACGCTCGATTTTTCGTTTTCTTAGGAATTCTGCACGGTGATCCTTGCACCTACGGTCTAAAGAAGATTATTGAAAATAATATACCGTTACGGAAGTGATAAAGTAAATGACAAACGCACGTCGTACGGGGAAGAAATGTGATTTTACTAATTAGAAATAATCAAATTCCGCCTCTCAATACATTAGAGAATGTATTTTTAAGCCTAAGAAACACATCTAAATTGAAAATGACACAAGATATCAAAAGGAAAACGAAATATTATATAAATAAAGTGATATAAATGCCGAAAGTGCGTGAAAACAGGGGAAATTAGGCTCGGGACCAGTTATGTCATGGCTCAGGACCAGTTATGTCATGGCAGAACGCAATGAGTTCGACACGAATCGCCATTCCGCTTCCGGAAGCATATTATAATAGGAATTCTGAGCATCGGGTCACACGATGGGCGCGAGAAGAGCTTCGCCGGCATGTGTGGCGGGTCCCATAGCTCCTCCCGGTTCGAAAGTTAGGGCTGTTTGAAGTTCGGGTCGAATCTACCATAAGATAATAGAATATGGTTCCATTTATGGGTGCGATCATACCAGCACTAATACACCGGATCCCATCAGAACTCCGAAGTTAAGCGCGCTTGAACGAGAGCAGTACTAGGATGGGTGACCCCCTAGGAAGTCCTCGTGTTGCACCCCCTTTTTTTGCTGTACAATGCTGCTGGATTCTTTTTTTACGCTCGATTTTTCGTTTTCTTAGGAATTCTGCACGGTGATCCTTGCACCTACGGTCTAAAGAAGATTATTGAAAATAATATACCGTTACGGAAGTAATAAAGTAAATGACAAACGCACGTCGTACGGGGAAGAAATGCGATTTTACAAATTAGAAAATTATCAAATTCCGCCTCTCAATACATTAGAGAATGTATTTTTAAGCGTAAGAAACACATCTAAATTGAAAATGACACAAGATATCAAAATAAAAACGAAATATTATATAAATAAAGTGATATAAAGGCCGAAAGTGTGTGAAAACGGGGGAATTTAGGCTCGAGACCAGTTATGTCATGGCGGAACGCCATGAGTTCGACACGAATCGCCGTTCCGCTTCCGGAAACATATTATAATAGGAATTCTGAGCATCGGGTCACACGATGGGCGCGAGAAGACCTTCGCTGGCATGTGTGGCGGGTCCCGTAGCTCCTCCCGGTTCGAAAGTTATGGCTGTTTGAAGTTCGGGTCGAATCTACCATAAGATAATAAAATATGGTTCCATTTATGGGTGCGATCATACCAGCACTAATGCACCAAATCCCATCAGAACTCCGAAATTAAGCGCGCTTGGGCGAGATTAGTACTAGGATGGGTGACCCCCTGGGAAGTCCTCGTGTTGCACCCCCTTTTTTTGCCATCCAATGCTGCTAGATTCTTTTTTTACGCTCGATTTTTCGTTTTCTTAGGAATTCTGCACGGTGATCCTTCCACCCATGGTCTAAAGAAGCTAACTGAAAATGATATACCGTCACGGGAGTAATAAAGTAAATGACAAACGCTCATCGTACGGGGAAGAAATGTGATTTTACTAATTAGAAATTTTCAAATTCCGCCTCTCAATACATTGGATAATGTATTTTTAAGCCTAAGAAACACATCTAAATCGAAAATGACACAAGATATCAAAAGAAAAACGAAATATTATATAAATAAAGTGATATAAAGGCCGAAAGTGCGTGAAAACGGGGGAATTTAGGCTCGGGACCAGTTATGTCATGGCGGAACGCAATGAGTTCGACATGAATCGCCGTTCCGCTTCCAGAAGCATATTATAATAGGAATTCTGAGCGTCGGGTCACACGATGGGCGCGAGAAGAGTTTCGCCGGCATGTGTGGTGTGTCACCTAGCTCCTCCCGGTTCGAAAGTTATGGTTGTTTGAAGTTCGGGTCGAATCTATCATAAGAGAATAGAATGTGGTTCCACTTATGGATACGATCATACCAGCACTAATGCACCGGATCCCATCAGAACTCTGAAGGTAAGCGTGCTTGGGCGAGAGTAGTACTAGGATGGGTGACCCCCTCGGAAGTCCTCGTGTTGCACCCCGTTTTTTGTCGTCCAGCGATGCTCGATTCTTTTTTTACGCTTGATTTTTCGTTTTCTTAGGAATTCTCCACGATGATCCTTCCACTTACGGTCTAAAGAAGCTTATTGAAAATGATATACTGTCACGGGAGTAATATAGTAAATGACAAACGCACGTCGTACGTGGAAGAAATGCGATTTTACTAATTAGAAATTATCAAATTCCGCCTCTCAATACATTAGAGAATGTATTTTTAAGCCTAAGAAGCACATCTAAATTGAAAATGACACAAGATATCAAAAGAAAAGCGAAATATTATATAAATAAAGTGATATAAAGGCCGAAAGTGCGTGAAAACGGGGGAATTTAGGCTCGGAACTAGTTATGTCATGGCGGAACGCTATGAGTTCGAC
This sequence comes from Orobanche coerulescens, assembly GCA_033398695.1. Taxonomy (NCBI): domain Eukaryota; kingdom Viridiplantae; phylum Streptophyta; class Magnoliopsida; order Lamiales; family Orobanchaceae; genus Orobanche; species Orobanche coerulescens. The sequence continues at coordinate 796,014 of JAWKAU010000021.1, forward strand.
ACGAATCGCCGTTCCGCTTCCAGAAGCATATTATAATAGGAATTCTGAGCGTCGGGTCACACGATGGGCACGAGAAGAGCTTCGTCGGCATGTGTGGTGTGTCACATAGCTCCTCCCGGTTCGAAAGTTATGGTTGTTTGAAGTTCGGGTCGAATCTATCATAAGAGAATAGAATGTGGTTCCACTTATGGATACGATCATACCCGCACTAATGCACCGGATCCCATCAGAACTCCGAAGGTAAGCGTGCTTGGGCGAGAGTAGTACTAGGATGGGTGACCCCCTCGGAAGTCCTCGTGTTGCACCCCGTTTTTTTGCCGTCCAGCGATGCTCGATTCTTTTTTTACGCTTGATTTTTCGTTTTCTTAGGAATTCTCCACGATGATCCTTCCACTTACGGTCTAAAGAAGCTTATTGAAAATGATATACTGTCACGGGAGTAATAAAGTAAATGAGAAACGCACGTCGTACGTGGAAGAAATGCGATTTTACTAATTAGAAATTATCAAATTCCGCCTCTCAATACATTAGAGAATGTATTTTTAAGCCTAAGAAGCACATCTAAATTGAAAATGACACAAGATATCAAAAGAAAAGCGAAATATTATATAAATAAAGTGATATAAAGGCCGAAAGTGCGTGAAAACGGGGGAATTTAGGCTCGGAACCAGTTATGTCATGGCGGAATGCTATGAGTTCGACATGAATCGCCGTTCCGCTTCTGGAAACATATTATAATAGGAATTCTGAGCATCGGGTCACACGATGGGCGCGACAAGAGCTTCGCCGACATATGTGGCGGGTCCCGTAGCTCCTCCCGGTTCGAAAGTTATGGCTGTTTGAAGTTCGGGTCGAATCTACCATAAGATAATAGAATATAGTTCCATTTATGGGTGCGATCATACCAGCACTAGTGCACCAGATCCCATCAGAACTCCGAAGTTAAGCGCGCTTGGGCGATATTAGTACTAGGATGGGTGACCCCCTGGGAAGTCCTAGTGTTGCACCCCCTTTTTTTGCCATCCAATGCTGCTGGATTCTTTTTTTACGCTCGATTTTTTGTTTTCTTAGGAATTCTGCACGGTTATCCTTCTACCCACGGTCTAAAGAAGCTAATTGAAAATGATATACCGTCACGGGAGTAATAAAGTAAATGACAAACGCTCGTCATATTGGGAAGAAATGCGATTTTACTAATTAGAAATTATCAAATTCCGCCTCTCAATACATTGGAGAATGTATTTTTAAGCCTAAGAAACACATCTAAATTGAAAATGACACAAGATATCAAAATAAAAACGAAATATTATATAAATAAAGTGATATAAAGGCCGAAAGTGCGTGAAAACGGGGGAATTTAGGCTCGGGACCAGTTATGTCATGGCGGAACGCCACGAGTTCGACACGAATCGTCGTTCCTCTTCCGGAAACATATTATAATAGGAATTCTGAGCATCGGGTCACACGATGGGCGCGAGAAGAGCTTCGCCGGCATGTGTGGCAGGTCCCGTAGCTCATCCCGGTTCGAAAGTTATGGCTGTTTGAAGTTCGGGTCGAATCTACCATAAGATAATAGAATATGGTTCCATTTATGGGTGCGATCATACCATCACTAATGCACCAAATCCCATCAGAACTCCGAAGTTAAGCGCTTGGGCGAGATTAGTACTAGGATGGGTGACCCCCTGGGAAGTCCTCGTGTTGCACCCTCTTTTTTGCCATCCAATGCTCCTGGATTCTTTTTTTACGCTCGATTTTTCGTTTTCTTAGGAATTCTGTACGGTGATCCTTCCACCCACGGTCTAAAGTAGCTAACTGAAAATGATATACCGTCACGGGAGTAATAAAGTAAATGACAAACGCTCGTCGTACGGGGAAGAAATGCGATTTTACTAATTAGAAATTATCAAATTCCGCCTCTCAATACATTGGAGAATGTATTTTTAAGCCTAAGAAACACATGTAAATCTAAAATGACACAAGATATCAAAAGAAAAACGAAATATTATATAAATAAAGTGATATAAAGGCCGAAAGTGCGTAAAAACGGCGGAATTTAGGCTCGGGACCAGTTATGTCATGGCTCGGGACCAGTTATGTCATTGCGGAACGCAATGAGTTCGACACGAATCGCCGTTCCGCTTCCGGAAGCATATTATAATAGGAATTCTGAGCATCGGGTCACACGATGGGCGCGAGAAGAGCTTCGCTGGCATGTGTGGTGGGTCCCGTAGCTCCTCCCGGTTCGAAAGTTATGGCTGTTTGAAGTTGAGGTCGAATCTACCATAAGATAATATAATATGGTTCCATTTATGGGTGCAATCATACCAGCACTAATGCACCAGATCCCATCAGAACTCTGAAGATAAGCGCGCTTGGGCGAGAGTAGTAATAAGATGGGTGACCCCCTGGGAAGTCCTCGTGTTGCACCCCCTTTTTTTGCCATCCAATGCTGCTGGATTCTTTTTTTACGCTCGATTTTTCGTTTTCTTAGGAATTTTGCACGGTGATCCTTCCACCTACGGTCTAAAGAAGCTTATTGAAAATAATATACCGTTACGGGAGTAATAAAGTAAATGACAAACACACGTCGTACGGGGAAGAAATGCGATTTTACTAATTAGAAATTATCAAATTCCGCCTCTCAATACATTAGAGAATGTATTTTTAAGCCTAAGAAACACATCTAAATTGAAAATGACACAAGATATCAAAATAAAAACGAAATATTAAATAAATAAAGTGATATAAAGGCCGAAAGTGCGTGAAAGCGGGGGACTGTAGGCTCGGATCCTGTTATGTCATGGCGGAACGCTATGAGTTCGACACGAATCGCCGTTCCACTTCCAGAAACATATTATAATAGGTATTTGGAGCATCGGGTCACACGATGGGTGCGAGAAGAGCTTCGCCGGCATGTGTGGCGGGTCCCGTAGCTCCTCCCGGTTCGAAAGTTATGGCTGTTTGAAATTCGGGTCGAATCACCATAAGATAATAGAATATGGTTCCATTTATGGGTGCGATCATACCAGCACTAATACACCGGATCCCATCAGAACTCCGAAGTTAAGCGCGCTTGAGCAGGCAAGACTAGGATGGGTGACCCCCTAGGAAGTCCTCGTGTTGCACCCCCTTTTTTTGCTGTACAATGCTGCTGGATTCTTTTTTTACGCTCGATTTTTCGTTTTCTTAGGAATTCTGCACGGTGATCCTTGCACCTACGGTCTAAAGAAGATTATTGAAAATAATATACCGTTACGGAAGTGATAAAGTAAATGACAAACGCACGTCAGACGGGGAAGAAATGTGATTTTACTAATTAGAAATAATCAAATTCCGCCTCTCAATACATTAGAGAATGTATTTTTAAGCCTAAGAAACACATCTAAATTGAAAATGACACAAGATATCAAAAGGAAAACGAAATATTATATAAATAAAGTGATATAAATGCCGAAAGTGCGTGAAAACAGGGGAAATTAGGCTCGGGACCAGTTATGTCATGGCTCAGGACCAGTTATGTCATGGCAGAACGCAATGAGTTCGACACGAATCGCCATTCCGCTTCCGGAAGCATATTATAATAGGAATTCTGAGCATCGGGTCACACGATGGGCGCGAGAAGAGCTTCGCCGGCATGTGTGGCGGGTCCCATAGCTCCTCCCGGTTCGAAAGTTAGGGCTGTTTGAAGTTCGGGTCGAATCTACCATAAGATAATAGAATATGGTTCCATTTATGGGTGCGATCATACCAGCACTAATACACCGGATCCCATCAGAACTCCGAAGTTAAGCGCGCTTGAGGCAGGCGTACTAGGATGGGTGACCCCCTAGGAAGTCCTCGTGTTGCACCCCCTTTTTTTGCTGTACAATGCTGCTGGATTCTTTTTTTACGCTCGATTTTTCGTTTTCTTAGGAATTCTGCACGGTGATCCTTGCACCTACGGTCTAAAGAAGATTATTGAAAATAATATACCGTTACGGAAGTAATAAAGTAAATGACAAACGCACGTCGTACGGGGAAGAAATGTGATTTTACTAATTAGAAATAATCAAATTCCGCCTCTCAATACATTAGAGAATGTATTTTTAAGCCTAAGAAACACATCTAAATTGAAAATGACACAAGATATCAAAAGGAAAACGAAATATTATATAAATAAAGTGATATAAATGCCGAAAGTGCGTGAAAACAGGGGAATTAAGGCTCGGGACCAGTTATGTCATGGCTCGGGACCAGTTATGTCATGGCAGAACGCAATGAGTTCGACACGAATCGCCATTCCGCTTCCGGAAGCATATTATAATAGGAATTCTGAGCATCGGGTCACACGATGGGCGCGAGAAGAGCTTCGCCGGCATGTGTGGCGGGTCCCGTAGCTCCTCCCGGTTCGAAAGTTAGGGCTGTTTGAAGTTCGGGTCGAATCTACCATAAGATAATAGAATATGGTTCCATTTATGGGTGCGATCATACCAGCACTAATGCACCACATCCCATCAGAACTCCGAAGTTAAGCGCGCTTGGGCGATAGTAGTACTAGGATGGGTGACCCCCAAGGAAGTCCTCGTGTTGCACCCCCTTTTTTTGCCGTCCAATGCTGCTGGATTCTTTTTTTATGCTCGTTTTTTGTTTTCTTAGGAATTCTGCACGGTGATCCTTCCTTCCACGGTCTACAGAAGCTAATTGAAAATGATATACCGTCACGGGAGTAATAAAGTAAATGACAAACGTTCGTCATATGGGGAAGAAATGTGAATTTACTAATTAGAAATTATCAAATTCCGCCTCTCAATACATTGGAGAATGTATTTTTAAGCCTAAGAAACACATCTAAATCGAAAATGACACAAGATATCAAAAGAAAAACGAAATATTATATAAATAAAGTGATATAAAGACCGAAAGTGCGTGAAAACGGAGTAATTTAGGCTCGGAACCAGTTATGTCATGGAGGAACGCTATGAGTTCGACACGAATCGCCGTTCCACTTCCGGAAACATATTATAATAGGAATTCTGAGCATTGGGACACACGATGAGCGCGAGAAGAGCTTCGTCGGCATGTGTGGTGTGTCCCGTAGCTCCTCCCGGTTCGAAAGTTATGGTTGTTTGAAGTTCGGGTCGAATCTACCAAAAGAGAATAGAATATGGTTCCACTTATAAGGGCGATCATACCAGCACTAATGCACCGGATCTCATCAGAACTCCGAATTTAAGCGTGCTTGGGCGAGAGTAGTACTAGGATGGGTGACCCCCTAGGAAGTTCTCGTGTTGCACCCCCTTTTTTTGCTGTCCAATGCTGCTGGATTCTTTTTTATGCTCGATTTTTCGTTTTCTTAGGAATTCTGCACGGTGATCCTTCCTCCCACGGTCTAAAGAAGCTAATTGAAAATGATATACCGTCATGGGAGTAATAAAGTAAATGACAAACGCTCGTTGTATGGGGAAGAAATGCGATTTTACTAATTAGAAATTATCAAATTCCGCCTCTCAATACATAGGAGAATGTATTTTTAAGCCTAAGAAACACATCTAAATCGAAAATGACACAAGATATCAAAAGAAAAACGATATATTATATAAATAAAGTGATATAAAGGCCGAAAGTGCGTGAAAACGGGGGAATTTAGGCTCGGGACCAGTTATGTCATGGCAGAACGCTATGAGTTCGACACGAATCGTCGTTCCGCTTCCGGAAACATATTATAATAGGAATTCTGAGGATCGGGTCACACGATGGGCGCGAGAAGAGCTTCGCTGGCATGTGTGGCGGGTTCCGTAGCTCCTCCCGGTTCGAAAGTTATGGCTGTTTGAAGTTCGGGTCGAATCTACCATAAGAGAATAGAATGTGGTTCTACTTATGGATACGATCATACCAGCACTAATGCATCGGATCCCATTAGAACTCCGAAGGTAAGCGTGCTTGGGCGAGAGTAGTACTAGAATGGGTGACCCCCTGGGAAGTCCTCGTGTTGCACACCCTTTTTTTGCCGTCCAAGGCTGCTCGATTCTTTTTTCACGCTCGATTTTTTGTTTTCTTATGAATTATGCACGGTGACCCTTCCACCTACGGTCTAAAGAAGCTTATTGAAAATAATATACCGTTACGGGAGTAATAAAGTAAATGACAAACGCACGTCGTACGGGGAAGAAATGCGATTTTACTAATTAGAAATTATCAAATTCCGCCTCTCAATACATTAGAGAATGTATTTTTAAGCCTAAGAAACACATCTAAATTGAAAATGACACAATATATCAAAATAAAAACAAAATATTAAATAAATAAAGTGATATAAAGGCCGAAAGTGCGTGAAAACGGGGGAATTTAGGCTCGGAACCAGTTATGTCATGGCATAACGCTATGATTTCGACATGAATCGCCATTCCGCTTCCGGAAACATATTATAATAGGAATTCTGAGCATCTGGTCACACGATGGGCGCGAGAAGAGCTTCGCCGGCATGTGTGGCGGGTCCCGTAGCTCCTCCCGGTTCGAAAGTTATGGCTGTTTGAAGTTTGGGTCGAATCTACCATAAGATAATAGAATATGGTTCCATTTATGGGTGCGATCATACCAGCACTAGTGCACCAGATGCCATCAGAACTCCGATGTTAAGCGCGCTTGGGCGAGATTAGTACTAGGATGGGTAACCCCTTAGGAAGTCCTAGTGTTGCACCCCCTTTTTTTGCCATCCAATGCTGCTGGATTCTTTGTTTACGCTCGATTTTTCGTTTTCTTAAGAATTTTGCACGGTGATCCTTCTACCCACGGTCTAAAGAAGCTAATTGAAAATAATATACCGTTACGGGAGTAATAAAGTAAATGACAAACGCACGTCGTACGGGGAAGAAATGCGATTTTACTAATTAGAAATTATCAAATTCCGCCTCTCAATACATTAGAGAATGTATTTTTAAGCCTAAGAAACACATCTAAATTGAAAATGACACAAGATATCAAAATAAAAACGAAATATTAAATAAATAAAGTGATATAAAGGCCGAAAGTGCGTGAAAACGGGGGAATTTAGGCTCGGGACCAGTTATGTCATGGCGGAACGCTATGACTTCGACACGAATTGCCGTTCCGCTTCCGAAAATATATTATAATAGGTATTCTGAGCATCGGGTCACACGATGGGCGCGAGAAGAGCTTCGCCGGCATGCGTGGCGGGTCCCGTAGCTCCTCCCGGTTCGTAAGTTATGGCTATTTGAATTTCGGGTCGAATCTACCATAAGATAATAGAATATGGTTCCATTTATGGGTGCGATCATACCAGCACTAATGCATCGGATCCCATCAGAACTCCGAAGGTAAGCGTGCTTGGGGGAGAGTAGTACTAGGATGGGTGACCCCCTGGGAAGTCCTCGTGTTGCACACCCTTTTTTTGCCGTCCAACGCTGCTCGATTCTTTTTTCACGCTCGATTTTTTGTTTTCTTATGAATTATGCACAGTGATCCTTCCACCTACGGTCTAAAGAAGCTTATTGAAAATAATATACCGTTACGGGAGTAATAAAGTAAATGACAAACGCACGTCGTACGGGGAAGAAATGCGATTTTACTAATTAGAAATTATCAAATTCCGCCTCTCAATACATTAGAGAATGTATTTTTAAGCCTAAGAAACACATCTAAATTGAAAATGACACAATATATCAAAATAAAAACGAAATATTAAATAAATAAAGTGATATAAAGGCCAAAAGTGCGTGAAAACGGGGGAATTTAGGCTCGGAACCAGTTATGTCATGGCATAACGCTATGAGTTCGACATGAATCGCCATTCCGCTTCCGGAAACATATTATAATAGGAATTCTGAGCATCTGGTCACACGATGGGCGCGAGAAGAGCTTCGCCGGCATGTGTGGCGGGTCCCGTAGCTCCTCCCGGTTCGAAAGTTATGGCTGTTTGAAGTTTGGGTCGAATCTACCATAATATAATAGAATATGGTTCCATTTATGGGTGCGATCATACCAGCACTAGTGCACCAGATCCCATCAGAACTCCGATGTCAAGCGCGCTTGGGCGGGATTAGTACTAGGATGGGTGACCCCTTGGGAAGTCCTAGTGTTGCACCCCCTTTTTTTGCCATCCAATGCTGCTGGATTCTTTGTTTACGCTCGATTTTTCGTTTTCTTAAGAATTCTGCACGGTGATCCTTCTACCCACGGTCTAAAGAAGCTAATTGAAAATAATATACCGTTACGGGAGTAATAAAGTAAATGACAAACGCACGTCGTACGGGGAAGAAATGCGATTTTACTAATTAGAAATTATCAAATTCCGCCTCTCAATACATTAGAGAATGTATTTTTAAGCCTAAGAAACACATCTAAATTGAAAATGACACAAGATATCAAAATAAAAACGAAATATTAAATAAATAAAGTGATATAAAGGCCGAAAGTGCGTGAAAACGGGGGAATTTAGGCTCGTGACCAGTTACGTCATGGCGGAACGCTATGACTTCGACACGAATTGCCGTTCCGCTTCCGAAAATATATTATAATAGGTATTCTGAGCATCGGGTCATACGATGGGCGCGAGAAGAGCTTCGCCGGCATGCGTGGCGGGTCCCGTAGCTCCTCCCGGTTCGAAAGTTATGGCTATTTGAATTTCGGGTCGAATCTACCATAAGATAATAGAATATGGTTCCATTTATGGGTGCGATCATACCAGCACTAATGCACCGGATCCCATCAGAACTCCGAAGTTAAGCGCGCTTGGGCGAGATTAGTACTAGGATGGGTGACCCCCTGGAAAGTCCTCGTGTTGCACCCCGTTTTTTTGCTGTCCAACGCTGCTGGATTCTTTTTTTACGCTCGATTTTTCGTTTTCTTAGGAATTCTGCACGGTGATCCTGGCACCTACGGTCTAAAGAAGCTTATTGAAAATAATATACCGTTACGGGAGTAATAAAGTAAATGACAAACGCACATCGTACGGGGAAGAAATGCGATGTTACTAATTAGAAATTATCAAATTCCGCCTCTCAATACATTAGAGAATGTATTTTTAAGCCTAAGAAACACATCTAAATTGAAAAATGACACAAGATATCAAAATAAAAACGAAATATTATATAAATAAAGTGATATAAAGGCCGAAAGTGCGTGAAAACGGGGGAATTTAGGCTCGGGACCAGTTTTGTCATGGCGGAACGCTATGAGTTCGACACGAATCGCCGTTCTGCTTCCGGAAACATATTATAATAGGAATTCTGAGCATCGGGTCACACGATGGGCGCGAGAAGAGCTTCGCCGGCATGTGTGGTGGGTCCCGTTGCTCCTCCCGGTTCGAAAGTTATGGCTGTTTGAAGTTCGTGTCGAATCTACCATAAGATAATAGAATATGGTTCCACTTATGGGTGCGATCATACCAGCACTAATGAACCGGATCCCATCAGAACTCCGAAGATAAGCGCGCTTGGGCGAGAGTAGCACTAGGATGGGTGACCCCCTGGGCAGTCCTCGTATTGCACACCCTTGTTTTGCCGTCCAACGATGCTCGATTCTTTTTTTACGCTCGATTTTTTGTTTTCTTAGGAATTATGCACGGTGATCCTTCCACCTACGGTCTAAAGAAGCTTATTGAAAATAACATACCGTTACGGGAGTAATAAAGTAAATGACAAACGCACGTCGTACGCGGAAGAAATGCGATTTTACTAATTAGAAATTATCAAATTCCGCCTCTCAATACATTAGAGAATGTATTTTTAAGCCTAAGAAACACATCTAAATTGAAAATGACACAAGATATCAAAATAAAAACGAAATATTTAATAAATAAAGTGATATAAAGGTCGAAAGTGCGTGAAGACGGGGGAATTTAGGCTCGGAACCAGTTATGTCATGGCGGAACGCTATGAGTTCGACACGAATCGACGTTCCGCTTCCAGAAACATAATATAATAGGTATTTTGAGCATCGGGTCACACGATGGGTGCGAGAAGAGCTTCGCCGGCATGTGTGGCGGGTCCCGTAGCTCCTCCCGGTTCGAAAGTTATGGCTGTTTGAAATTCGGGTCAAATTTACCATAAGAGAAAAGAATGTGGTTCTACTTATGGATATGATCATACCAGCACTAATGCATCGGATCCCATCATAACTCCAAAGGTAAGCGTGTTTGGGCGAGAGTAGTACTAGGATGGGTGACCCCTTGGGAAGTCCTTGTGTTGCACACCCTTTTTTTGCCGTCCAACGCTGCTCGATTCTTTTTTTACGCTCGATTTTTTATTTTCTTAGGAATTATGCACGGTGATCCTTCCACCTACGGTCTAAAGAAGCTTATTGAAAATAATATACCGTTATGGGAGTAATAAAGTAAATGACAAACGCACGTCGTATGGGGAAGAAATGCGATTTAACTAATTAGAAATTATCAAATTCCGCCTCTCAATACATTAGAGAATGTATTTTTAAGCCTAAGAAACACATCTAAATTGAAAATGACACAAGATATCAAAATAAAAACGAAATATTAAATAAATAAAGTGATATAAAGGCCGAAAGTGCGTGAAAACAGGGGAATTTAGGCTCGGGACCAGTTATGTCATGGCGGAACGCTATGACTTCGATACGAATTGCCGTTCCGCTTCCGGAAACATATTATAATAGGAATTCTGAGCGTCGGGTCACACGATGGGCGCGAGAAGAGCTTCGCCGACATGTCTGATGGGTCCCGTAGTTCCTCCCGATTTGAAAGTTATGGCTGTTTGAAGTTCGGGTCGAATCTACCATAAGAGAATTGAATGTGGTTCTACTTATGGATGCGATCATACCAGCACTAATGCACCGGATCCCATCAGAACTCCGAAGGAAAGCGTGCTTGGGCGAGAGTAGTACTAAGATGGGTGACCCCCTCGGAAGTCCTCGTGTTGCACCCTATTTTTTTGCCGTCCAGCGCTGCTCGATTCTTTTTTTATGCTCGATTTTTCGTTTTCTTAGGAATTCTTCATGGTGATCCTTCCACCCACGGTCTAAAGAAGCTGATTGAAAATGATATACCATCACGGGAGTAATAAAGTAAATGACAAACGCTCGTCGTACGGGGAAGAAATGCGATTTTACTATTAGAAATTATCAAATTCCGCCTCTCTATACATTACAGAATGTATTTTTAAGCCTAAGAAACATATCTAAATTGAAAATGACAAAAGATATCAAAATAAAAATGAAATATTATATAAATAAAGTGATATAAAGGCCGAAAGTGCGTGAAAACAGGGGAATTTAGGCTCGGGACCAATTATGTCATGGCGAAACACGATGAGTTCGACACGAATCGCCGTTCCGCTTCCGGAAACATATTATAATAGGAATTCTGAGCGTCGGGTCACACGATGGGCACGAGAAGAGCTTCGCCGGCATGTCTGGTGGGTCCCGTAGATCCTCCCGGTTCGAAAGTTATGGCTGTTTGAAGTTCGGGTTGAATCAACCATAAGAGAATAGAATGTGGTTCTACTTATGGATGCGATCATACCAGCACTAATGCACCGGATCCCATCAGAACTCCGAAGGTAAGCGTGCTTGGGCGAGAGTAGTACTAGGATGGGTGACCCCCTCGGAAGTCCTCGTGTTGCACCCCATTTTTTTGCCGTCCAGCGCTGCTCGATTCTTTTTTTACGCTCGATTTTTCGTTTTCTTAGGAATTCTCCACGGTGATCCTTCCACCTACGGTCTAAAGAAGCCTTGGATATAAAGCTTATTGAAAATGATATACCGTCACGGGAGTAATAAAGTAAATGACAAACACTCGTCGTACGGGGAAGAAATGTGATTTTACTAATTAGAAATTATCAAATTCCGCATCTCAATACATTGGAGAATGTATTTTTAAGCCTAAGAAACACATCTAAATCGAAAATGACACAAGATATCAAAAGAAAAATGAAATATTATATAAATGAAGTGATATAAAGGCCGAAAGTGCGTGAAAACGGGGGAATTTAGGCTCGGGACCAGTTATGTCATGGCAGAATGCTATGAGTTCGATACGAATCGCCGTTCCACTTCCGGAAACATATTATAATAGGAATTCTGAGCGTCGGGTCACACGATGGGCGCGAGAAGAGCTTCGCCGGCATGTCTGATGGGTCCCGTAGCTCCTCCCGGTTCGAAAGTTATGGCTGTTTGAAGTTCGGGTCGAATCTACCATAAGAGAATAGAATGTGGTTCTACTTATGGATGCGATCATACCAGCACTAATGCACCGGATCCCATCAGAACTCCGAAGGTAGGCGTGCTTGGGCGAGAGTAGTACTAGGATGGGTGACCCCCTCGGAAGTCCTCGTGTTGCACCCCATTTTTTTGCCGTCCAACGCTGCTCGATTCTTTTTTTATGCTCGATTTTTCGTTTTCTTAGGAATTCTCCATGGTGATCCTTCCACCCACGGTCTAAAGAAGCTGAGTGAAAATGATATACCGTCACGGGAGTAATAAAGTAAATGACAAACGCTCGTCGTACGGGGAAGAAATGCGATTTTACTAATTAGAAATTATCAAATTCCGCCTCTCAATACATTACATAATGTATTTTTAAGCCTAAGAAACATATCTAAATTGAAAATGACAAAAGATATCAAAAGAAAAATGAAATATTATATAAATAAAGTGATATAAAGGCCGAAAGTGCGTCAAAACGGGGGAATTTAGGCTCGGGACCAATTATGTCATGGCGAAACGCAATGAGTTCGACACGAATCGTCGTTCCGCTTCCGGAAACATATTATAATAGGAATTCTGAGCATCGGGTCACACGATGGGCGCGAGAAGAGCTTCGCTGGCATGTGTGGCGGGTTCCGTAGCTCCACCCGGTTCGAAAGTTATGGTTGTTTGAAGTTCGGGTCGAATCTACCATAAGAGAATTGAATGTGGTTCTACTTATGGATACGATCATACCAGCACTAATGCATCGGATCCCATCAGAACTCCGAAGGTAAGCGTGCTTGGGCGAGTGTAGTACTAGGATGGGTGACCCCCTGGGAAGTCCTCGTGTTGCACACCCTTTTTTTGCCGTCCAACGCTGCTCGATTCTTTTTTCACGCTCGATTTTTTGTTTTCTAGGGAATTAAGCACGGTGATCCTTCCACCTACGGTCTAAAGAAGCTTATTGAAAATAATATATACCGTTACGGGAGTAATAAAGTAAATGACAAACGCACGTCGTACGGGGAAGAAATGTGATTTTACTAATTAGAAATTATCAAATTCCGCCTCTCAATACATTAGAGAATGTATTTTTAAGCCTAAGAAACACATCTAAATTGAAAATGACACAAAATATCAAAATAAAAACGAAATATTAAATAAATAAAGTGATATAAAGGCCGAAAGTGCGTGAAAACGGGAGAATTTAGGCTCGGAACCAGTGATGTCATGGCATAACGCTATGAGTTCGACATGAATCGCCATTCCGCTTCCGGAAACGTATTATAATAGGAATTCCGAGCATCGGGTCACACGATGGGCGCGAGAAGAGCTTCGCCGGCATGTGTGGCGGGTCCCGTAGCTCCTCCCGGTTCGAAAGTTATGGCTGTTTGAAGTTCGGGTCGAATCTACCATAAGAAAATAGAATATGGTTCCATTTATGGTTGCGATCATACCAGCACTAGTGCACCAGATCCCATCAGAACTCCGAAGTTAAGCGCGCTTGGGCGAGATTAGTACTAGGATGGGTGACCCCCTGGGAAGTCCTAGTGTTGCACCTCCTTTTTTTTGCCATCCAATGATGCTGGATTGTTTTTTTACGCTCGATTTTACGTTTTCTTAGGAATTCTGCACGGTGATCCTTCCACCCACGGTCTAAAGAAGCTAATTGAAAATGATATACCGTCACGGGAGTAATAAAGTAAATGATAAACGCTCGTCATACTGGGAAGAAATGCGATTTTACTAATTAGAAATTATCAAATTCCGCCTCTCAATACATTAGAGAATGTATTTTTAAGCCTAAGAAACACATCTAAATTGAAAATGACACAAGATATCAAAAGAAAAGCGAAATATTATATAATAAAGTGATGTAAAGGCCGAAAATACGTGAAAACGGGGGAATTTAGGCTCGGGACCAGTTATGTCATGGCGGAACGCAATGAGTTCGACACGAATCGCCGTTCCGCTTCCAGAAGCATATTATAATAGGAATTCTGAGCGTCGGGTCACACGATGGGAACGAGAAGAGCTTCGCCGGCATGTGTGGTGTGTCCCGTAGCTCCTCCCGGTTCGAAAGTTATGGTTGGTTGAAGTTCGGGTCGAATCTATCATAAAAGAATAGAATGTGGTTCCACTTATGGATACGAGCATACCAGCACTAATGCACCGGATCCCATCAGAAATCCGAAGGTAAGCGTGCTTGGGCGAGAGTAGTACTAGGATGGGTGACCCCCTCGGAAGTCCTCGTGTTTCACCCCATTTTTTTTACCGTCCAGCGATGCTCGATTCTTTTTTTACGCTCGATTTTTTGTTTTTTTAGGAATTCTCCACGATGATCCTTCCACTTACGGTCTAAAGAAGCTTATTGAAAATGATATATTGTCACGGGAGTAATAAAGTAAATGACAAACGCACGTCGTACGGGGAAGAAATGCGATTTTACAAATTAGAAAATTATCAAATTCCGCCTCTCAATACATTAGAGAATGTATTTTTAAGCCTAAGAAACACATCTAAATTGAAAATGACACAAGATATCAAAATAAAAACGAAATATTATATAAATAAAGTGATATAAAGGCCGAAAGTGCGTGGAAATGGGGGAATTTAGGCTCGGGACCAGTTATGTCATGGCGGAACGCCATGAGTTCGACACGAATCGCCGTTCCGCTTCCGGAAACATATTATAATAGGAATTCTGAGCATCGGGTCACACGATGGGTGCGAGAAGAGCTTCGCCGGCATGTGTGGCGGGTCCCGTAGCTCCTCGCGATTCGAAAGTTATGGCTGTTTGAAGTTCGGGTCGTATCTATCATAAGATAATAGAATATGGTTCCATTTATGGGTGCGATCATACCAGCACTAATGCACCAAATCCCATCAGAACTCCGAAGTTAAGCGCGCTTGGGCAAGATTAGTACTAGGATAGTTGACCCCCTAGGAAGTCCTCGTGTTGCACCCCCTTTTTTTGCCATCCAATGCTGCTGGATTCTTTTTTTACGCTCGATTTCTCGTTTTCTTAGGAATTCTGCACGGTGATCCTTCCACCCACGGTCTAAAGAAGCTAACTGAAAATGATATACTGTCACGGGAGTAATAAAGTAAATGACAAACGCTCGTCGTACGGGGAAGAAATGCGATTTTACTAATTAGAAATTATCAAATTCCGCCTCTCAATACATTGGAGAATGTATTTTTTAAGCCTAAGAAACACATCTAAATCGAAAATTACACAACATTTCAAAAGAAAAACGAAATATTATATAAATAGAATGATATAAAGGCCGAAAGTGCGTGAAAATGGGGGAATTTAGGCTCGGGACCAGTTATGTCATGGCGGAACGCGATGAGTTCTACACGAGTCGTCGTTCCGCTTCCGGAAACATATTATAATAGGAATTCTGAGCATCGGGTCACACGATGGGTGCGAGAAGAGCTTCGCCGGCATGTGTGGCTGGTTCCGTAGCTCCTCCGAGTTCGAAAGTTATGGCTGTTTGAAGTTCGGGTTGAATCTACCATAAGAGAATAGAATGTGGTTCTACTTATGGATACGATCATACCAGCACTAATGCATCGGATCCCATCAGAACTCCGAAGGTAAGCGTGCTTGGGCGAGAGTAGTACAAGGATGGGTGACCCCCTGGGAAGTCCTCGTGTTGCACACCCTTTTTTTGCCATCCAATGCTGCTGGATTCTTTTTTTACCCTCGATTTTTCGTTTTCTTAGGAATTCTGCACGGTGATCTGTCCACCCACGGTCTAAAGAAGCTAACTGAAAATGATATACCGTCACGGGAGTAATAAAGTAAATGACAAACGCTCGTCGTACGGGGAAGAAATGCGATTTTACTAATTAGAAATTATCAAATTCCGCCTCTCAATACATTGGAGAATGTATTTTCAAGCCTAAGAAACACATCTAAATCGAAAATGACACAACATATCAAAAGAAAAACGAAATATTATATAAATAAAGTGATATAAAGGCCGAAAGTGCGTGAAAATGGGGAAATTTAGGCTCGGGACCAGTTATGTCATGGCGGAACGCTATGAGTTCAACACGAATCGTCGTTCCGCTTCCGAAAACATATTATAATAGGAATTTTGAGCATCGGGTCCACGATGGGCGCGAGAAGAGCTTCGCCGGCTTGTGTGGCGGGTCCCGTAGCTCCTCCCGGTTCGAAAGTTATGGTTGTTTGAAGTTCGGGTCGAATCACCATAAGATAATAGAATATGGTTCCATTTATGGCTGTGTTCATACCAGCACTAATGCACCGGATCCCATCAGAACTCCGAAGTTAAGCGCGCTTGAGCGAGAGCAGTACTAGGATGGGTGACCCCCTGGGAAGTCCTCGTATTGCACCCCTTTTTTTTGCTGTACAACGCTGCTGGATTCTTTTTTTACGCTCGATTTTTCGTTTTCCTAGGAATTCTGCACGGTGATCCTTGCACCTACGGTCTAAAGAAGCTTATTGAAAATAATATACCGTTACGGGAGTAATAAAGTAAATGACAAACGCACGTCGTACGGGGAAGAAATGTGACTTTACTAATTAGAAATTATCAAATTCCGCCTCTCAATTCATTAGAGAATGTATTTTTAAGCCTAAGAAACACATCTAAATTGAAAATGACACAAGATATCAAAATAAAAGCGAAATATTATATAAATAAAGTAATATAAAGGCCGAAAGTGCGTGAAAACGGGGGAATTTAGGCTCGGGACCGGTTATGTCATGGCGGAACGCGATGAGTTCGACATGAATCGCCGTTCCACTTCCGGAAACATATTATAATAGGAATTCTGAGCATCGGGTCACACGATGGGCGCGAGAAGAGCTTCGCCGGCATGTGTGGCGGGTTCCGTAGCTCCTCCCGGTTCGAAAGTTATGGCTGTTTGAAGTTCGGGTCGAATCTACCATAAGAAAATAGAATATGGTTCCATTTATGGGTGCGATCATACCAGCACTAATGCACCAGATCCCATCAGAACTCCGAAGTTAAGCGCGCTTGGGCGATAGTAGTACTAGGACGGGTGACCCCTTGGGAAGTCCTCGTGTTGCACCCTCTTTTTTTGCCGTCCAATGCTGCTGGATTCTTTTTTTACGCTCGATTTTTTGTTTTCTTAGGAATTCTGCACGGTGATCCTTTCTCCCACGGTCTACAGAAGCTAATTGAAAATGATATACCGTCACGGGAGTAATAAAGTAAATGACAAACGCTCGTCATACGGGGAAGAAATGCGATTTTACTAATTAGAAATTATCAAATTCTTCTTCTCAATACATTGGAGAATGTATTTTTAAGCCTAAGAAACACATCTAAATCGAAAATGACACAAGATATCAAAAGAAAAACGAAATATTATATAAATAAAGTGATATAAAGACCGAAAGTGCGTGAAAACGGAGTAATTTAAGCTCGGGACCAGTTATGTCATGGCGGAATGCTATGAGTTCGACACGAATCGCCGTTCCGCTTCTGGAAACATATTATAATAGCAATTCTGAGAATCGAGACACACGATGGGCGCGATAAGAGCTTCGCCGGCATGTGTGGTGGGTCCCGTAGCTCCTCCCGGTTCGAAAGTTATGGCTGTTTGAAGTTCAGGTCGAATCTACCAAAAGAGAATAGAATATGGTTCCACTTATAAGGGCGATCATACCAGCACTAATGCACCATATCTCATCAGAACTCCGAAGTTAAGCGTGCTTGAGCGAGAGTAGTACTATGATGGGTGACCCCTTGGGAAGTCCTCGTGTTGCACCCCCTTTTTTTGCCGTCCAATGCTGCTGGATTCTTTTTTACGCTCGATTTTTCGTTTTCTTAGGAATTCTGCACGGTGATCCTTCCTCCCACGGTCTAAAGAAGCTAATTGAAAATGATATACCGTCACGGGAGTAATAAAGTAAATGACAAACGCTCGTCGTATGGGGAAGAAATGCGATTTTACTAATTAGAAATTATCAAATTCCGCCTCTCAATATATTGGAGAATGTATTTTTAAGCCTAAGAAACACATCTAAATCGAAAATGACACAAGATATCAAAATAAAAACCAAATATTATATAAATAAAGTGATATAAAGGCCGAAAGTGCGTGAAAACGGGGGAATTTAGGCTCGGGACCAGTTATGTCATGGCGGAACGCGATGAGTTCGACACGAATCGTCGTTCCGCTTCCGGAAACATATTATAATAGCAATTCTGAGTATCGGGTAACACGATGGGCGCGAGAATAGCTTCGCTGGCATGTGTGGCGGGTTCCGTAGCTCCTCCCGGTTTGAAAGTTATGGCTGTTTGAAGTTTTGACCCCCTGGAAAGTCCTCGTATTGCACACCCTTTTTTTGCCGTCCAACGCTGCTCGATTCTTTTTTCACGCTCGATTTTTTGTTTTCTTGGGAATTATGCACGGTGATCCTTCCACCTACGGTCTAAAGAAGCTTATTGAAAATAATATACCGTTACGGGAGTAATAAAGTAAATGACAAACGCACGTCATACGGGGAAGAAATGCGATTTTACTAATTAGAAATTATCAAATTCCGCCTCTCAATACATTAGAGAATGTATTTTTAAGCCTAAGAAACACATCTAAATTGAAAATGACACAAGATATCAAAATAAAAACGAAATATTAAATAAATAAAGTGATATAAAGGCCGAAAGTGCGTGAAAACGGGGGAATTTACACTCGGAACCAGTTATGTCATGGCATAATGCTATGAGTTCGACATGAATCACCATTCCGCTTCCGGAAACATATTATAATAGGAATTCCGAGCATCGGGTCACACGATGGGCGCGAGAAGAGCTTCGCCGGCATGTGTGGCGGGTCCCGTAGCTCCTCCCGGTTCGAAAGTTATGGCTGTTTGAAGTTTGAGTCGAATCTACCATAAGATAATAGAATATGGTTCCATTTATCGGTGCGATAATACCAGCACTAGTGCACCAGATCCCATCAGAACTCCGAAGTTAAGCGCGCTTGGGCGAGATTAGTACTTGGATGAGTCACCCCCTTTTTTTGCCATCCAATGCTGCTGGATTCTTTTTTTACGCTCGATTTTTCGTTTTCTTAGGAATTCTGCACGGTGACCCTTCTACCCACGGTCTAAAGAAGCTAATTGAAAATAATATACCGTTACGGGAGTAATAAAGTAAATGACAAACGCACGTCATACGGGGAAGAAATGCGATTTTACTAATTAGAAATTATCAAATTCCGCCTCTCAATACATTAGAGAATGTATTTTTAAGCCTAAGAAACACATCTAAATTGAAAATGACACAAGATATCAAAATAAAAATGAAATATTAAATAAATAAAGTGATATAAAGGCCGAAAGTGCGTGAAAACGGGGGAATTTAGGCTCGGGACCAGTTACGTCATGGCAGAACGCTATGAGTTCGACACGAATCGCCGTTCCTAGGGCTGGGGGCGGGGCGGGTTGGGGCGGGGCGAAGGTAAAACCGCATCCGCCCCGCAATTTTTGTGCGGTGCGGGTTTTTGCGGGGCGGGGCATTTTTGATATTGAAAACCGCACAAAATCATAGTTTTATGGGCGGGCAAATACAATATTTATATAAATATCTAAGTGTTTTCCCTTGTTATATGCGGGGCGGGGCGGTTTTTTGCGGGGCGGTTGGGAAAAAAATAAAACCGCATTCGCCCCGCAATTTTGGTGCGGTGCGGGTTTTGTGCGGGGCGGGGCGAAATCAACATTTGAAACCGCCCCGCCTCGCTATTTTGCGGTGCGGTGCGGTGCGGGGCGGGCGGGGTGGTTTGTTTTGCCCAGCCCTAGCCGTTCCGCTTCCGGAAACATATTATAATAGGAATTCTGAGCGTCGGGTCACACGATGGGCGCGAGAAGAGCTTCGCCGGCATGTCTGATGGGTCCCGTAGCTCCTCCCGGTTCGAAAGTTATGGCTGTTTGAAGTTCGGGTCGAATCTACCATAAGAGAATAGAATGTGGTTCTACTTATGGATGCGATCATACCAGCACTAATGCACCGGATCCCATCAGAACTCCGAAGGAAAGCTTGCTTGGGCGAGAGTAGTACTAGGATGGGTGACCCCCTCGGAAGTCCTCGTGTTGCACCTTATTTTTTTGCCGTCCAGCGCTGCTCGATTCTTTTTTATGCTCGATTTTTCGTTTCTTAGGAATTCTCCATGGTGATCCTTCCACCCACGGTCTAAAGAAGCTGATTGAAAATGATATACCGTCACGGGCGTAATAAAGTAAATGACAAACGCTCGTCGTTCGGGGAAGAAATGCGATTTTACTATTAGAAATTATCAAATTCCGCCTCTCAATACATTACAGAATGTATTTTTAAGCCTAAGAAACATATCTAAATTGAAAATGACAAA
Organism: Orobanche coerulescens; assembly: GCA_033398695.1. NCBI lineage: Eukaryota > Viridiplantae > Streptophyta > Magnoliopsida > Lamiales > Orobanchaceae > Orobanche > Orobanche coerulescens. The sequence continues at coordinate 816,546 of JAWKAU010000021.1, forward strand.
AGATATCAAAAGAAAAATGAAATATTATATAAATAAAGTGAAATAAAGGCCGAAAGTGCGTCAAAACGGGGGAATTTAGGCTCGGGACCAATTATGTCATGGCGAAACGCAATGAGTTCGACACGAATCGCCGTTCCGCTTCCGGAAACATATTATAATAGGAATTCTGAGCGTCGGGTCACACGATGGGCACGAGAAGAGTTTCGCCGACATGTCTGGTGGGTCCCGTAGCTCCTCCCGGTTCGAAAGTTATGGCTGTTTGAAGTTCGGGTCGAATCTACCATAAGAGAATAGAATGTGGTTCTACTTATGGATGCGATCATACCAGCACTAATGCACCGGATCCCATCAGAACTCCGAAGGTAAGCGTGCTTGGGCGAGAGTAGTACTAGGATGGGTGACCCCCTCGAAAGTCCTCGTGTTGCACCCCATTTTTTTGCCGTCCAGAGCTGCTCGATTCTTTTTTAACGCTCGATTTTTCGTTTTCTTAGGAATTCTCCACGGTGATCCTTCCACCTAAGGTCTAAAGAAGCATTGGATATAAAGCTTATTGAAAATGATATACCGTCACGGGAGTAATAAAGTAAATGACAAACACTCGTCGTATGGGGAAGAAATGTGATTTTACTAATTAGAAATTATCAAATTCCGCATCTCAATACATTGGAGAATGTATTTTTAAGCCTATGAAACACATCTAAATGGAAAATGACACAAGATATCAAAATAAAAATGAAATATTATATAAATGAAGTGATATAAAGGCCGAAAGTGCGTGAAAACGGGGGAATTTAGGCTCGGGACCAGTTACGTCATGGCAGAACGCTATGAGTTCGACACGAATCGCCGTTCCGCTTCCGGAAACATATTATAATAGGAATTCTGAGCGTCGGGTCACACGATGGGCGCGAGAAGAGCTTCGCCGGCATGTCTGATGGGTCTCGTAGCTCCTCCCGGTTCGAAAGTTATGGCTGTTTGAAGTTCGGGTCGAATCTACCATAAGAGAATAGAATGTGGTTCTACTTATGGATGCGATCATACTAGCACTAATGCACCGGATCCCATCAGAACTCCGAAGGTAGGCGTGCTTGGGCGAGAGTAGTACTAGGATGGGTGACACCCTAAGTCCTCGTGTTGCACCCCATTTTTTTGCCGTCCATTGCTGCTCGATTCTTTTTTTATGCTCGATTTTTCGTTTTCTTAGGAATTCTCCATGGTGATCCTTCCACCCACGGTCTAAAGAAGCTGAGTGAAAATGATATACCGTCACGGGAGTAATAAAGTAAATGACAAACGCTCGTCGTACGGGGAAGAAATGCGATTTTACTAATTAGAAATTATCAAATTCCGCCTCTCAATACATTACAGAATGTATTTTTAAGCCTAAGAAACATATCTAAATTGAAAATGACAAAAGATATCAAAAGAAAAATGAAATATTATATAAATAAAGTGATATAAAGGCGGAAAGTGCGTCAAAACGGGGGAATTTAGGCTCGGGACCAATTATGTCATGGCGGAATGCTATGAGTTCGACACGAATCGTCGTTCCGCTTCCGGAAACATTTTATAATAGGAATTCTGAGCATCGGGTCACACGATGGGTGCGAGAAGAGCTTCGCTGGCATGTGTGGCGGGTTCCGTAGCTCCTCCCGGTTCGAAAGTTATGGCTATTTGAAGTTCGGGTCGAATCTACCATAAGAGAATAGAATGTGGTTCTACTTATGGATACGATCATACTAGCACTAATGCATCGGATCCCATCAGAACTCCGAAGGTAAGCGTGCTTGGGCGAGAGTAGTAGTAGGATGGGTGACCCCTTGTGAAGTCCTCGTATTGCACACCCTTTTTTTGCCGTCCAACGCTGCTCGATTCTTTTTTCACGCTCGAATTTTTGTTTTCTTAGGAATTATGCACGGTGATCCTTCCACCTACGGTCTAAAGAAGCTTATTGAAAATAATATACCGTTACGCGAGTAATAAAGTAAATGACAAACGCACGTCGTACTGGGAAGAAATGCGATTTTACTAATTAGAAATTATCAAATTCCGCCTCTCAATACATTAGAGAATGTATTTTTAAGCCTAAAAAACACATCAAAATTGAAAATGACACAAGATATCAAAATAAAAACGAAATATTAAATAAATAAAGTGATATAAAGGCCGAAAGTGCGTGAAAACGGGGGAATTTAGGCTCGGAACCAGTTATGTCATGGCATAACGCTATGAGTTCGACATGAATCGCCATTCCGCTTCCGAAAACATATTATAATAGGAATTCCGAGCATCGGGTCACACGATGGGCGCGAGAAGAGCTTCGCCGGCATGTGTGGCGGGTCCCGTAGCTCCTCCCGGTTCGAAAGTTATGGCTGTTTGAAGTTTGGGTCGAATCTACCATAAGATAATAGAATATGGTTCCATTTATCGGTGCGATCATACCAGCACTAGTGCACCAGATCCCATCAGAACTCCGAAGTTAAGCGCGCTTGGGCGAGATTAGTACTACGATGGGTGACCCCCTGGGAAGTCCTAGTGGTGCACCCCATTTTTTTGCCATCCAATGCTGCTGGATTCTTTTTTACGCTCGATTTTTCGTTTTCTTAGGAATTCTGCACGGTGACCCTTCTATCCACGGTCTAAAGAAGCTAATTGAAAATAATATAGCGTTACGGGAGTAATAAAGAAAATGACAAACGCACGTCGTACGAGGAAGAAATGCGATTTTACTAATTAGAAATTATCAAATTCCGCCTCTCAATACATTAGAGAATGTATTTTTAAGCCTAAGAAACACATCTAAATTGAAAATGACACAAGATATCAAAATAAAAATGAAATATTAAATAAATAAAGTGATATAAAGGCCGAAAGTGCGTGAAAACGGGGGAATTTAGGCTCGGGACCAGTTACGTCATGGCAGAACACTATGAGTTCGACACGAATCGCCGTTCCGCTTCCGGAAACATATTTTAATAGGAATTCTGAGCGTCGGGTCACACGATGGGCGCGAGAAGAGCTTCGTCGGCATGTCTGATGGGTCCCGTAGCTCCTCCCGGTTCGAAAGTTATGGCTGTTTGAAGTTCGGGTCGAATCTACCATAAGAGAATAGAATGTGGTTCTACTTATGGATGCAATCATACTAGCACTAATGCACCGGATCCCATCAGAACTCCGAAGGTAGGCGTGCTTGGGCGAGAGTAGTACTAGGATGGGTGACCCCCTCGGAAGTCCTCGTGTTGCACCCCATTTTTTGCCGTCCATTCTTTGCCGATTTTTTTTTTATGCTCGATTTTTCGTTTTCTTAGGAATTCTCCATGGTGATCCTTCCACCCACGGTCTAAAGAAGCTGAGTGAAAATGATATACCGTCACGGGAGTAATAAAGTAAATGACAAATGCTCGTCGTACGGGGAAGAAATGCGATTTTACTAATTAGAAATTATCAAATTCCGCCTCTCAATACATTAGAGAATGTATTTTTAAGTCTAAGAAACACATCTAAATTGAAAATGACACAAGATATCAAAATAAAAATGAAATATTAAATAAATAAAGTGATATAAAGGCCGAAAGTGCGTGAAAATGGGGGAATTTAGGCTCGGGACCAGTTACGTCATGGCAGAACGCTATGAGTTCGACATGAATCGCCGTTCCGCTTCCGGAAACATATTATAATAGGAATTCTGAGCGTGGGGTCACATGATGGGCGAGAGAAGAGCTTCGCCGGCATGTCTGATGGGTCCCGTAGCTCCTCCCGGTTCAAAAATTATGGCTGTTTGAAGTTCGGGTCGAATCTACCATAAGAGAATAGAATGTGGTTCTACTTATGGATGCGATCATACTAGCACTAATGCACCGGATCCCATCAGAACTCCGAAGGTAGGCGTGCTTGGGCGAGAGTAGTACTAGGATGGGTGACCCCCTCGGAAGTCCTCGTGTTGCACCCCATTTTTTTGCCGTCCATTGCTGCTCGATTCTTTTTTTATGCTCGATTTTTCGTTTTCTTAGGAATTCTCCATGGTGATCCTTCCACCCACGGTCTAAAGAAGCTGAGTGAAAATGATATACCGTCACGGGAGTAATAAAGTAAATGACAAACGCTCGTCGTACGGGGAAGAAATGCGATTTTACTAATTAGAAATTATCAAATTCCGCCTCTCAATACATTACAGAATGTATTTTTAAGCCTAAGAAACATATCTAAATTGAAAATGACAAAAGATATCAAAAGAAAAATGAAATATTATATAAATAAAGTGATATAAAGGCGGAAAGTGCGTCAAAACGGGGGAATTTAGGCTCGGGACCAATTATGTCATGGCGGAACGCAATGAGTTCGACACGAATCGTCGTTCCGCTTCCGGAAACATATTATAATAGGAATTCTGAGCATCGGGTCACACGATGGGCGCGAGAAGAGCTTCGCTGGCATGTGTGGCGGGTTCCGTAGCTCCTCCCGGTTCGAAAGTTATGGCTGTTTGAAGTTCGGGTCGAATCTACCATAAGAGAATAGAATGTGGTTCTACTTATGGATACGATCATACCAGCACTAATGCATCGGATCCCATCAGAACTCCGAAGGTAAGCGTGCTTGGGCAAGAGTAGTAGTAGGATGGGTGACCCCCTGTGAAGTCCTCGTATTGCACACCCTTTTTTTGCCGTCCAACGCTGCTCGATTCTTTTTTCACGCTCGATTTTTTGTTTTCTTAGGAATTATGCACGGTGATCCTTCCACTTACGATCTAAAGAAGCTTATTGAAAATAATATACCGTTACGGGAGTAATAAAGTAAATGACAAACGCACCTCGTACTGGGAAGAAATGCGATTTTACTAATTAGAAATTATCAAATTCCGCCTCTCAATACATTAGAGAATGTATTTTTAAGCCTAAAAAACACATCAAAATTGAAAATGACACAAGATATCAAAATAAAAACGAAATATTAAATAAATAAAGTGATATAAAGGCCGAAAGTGCGTGAAAATGGGGGAATTTAGGCTCGGAACCAGTTATGTCATGGCATAACGCTATGAGTTCGACATGAATCGCCATTCCGCTTCCGAAAACATATTATAATAGGAATTCCGAGAATCGGGTCACACGATGGGCGCGAGAAGAGCTTCGCCGGCATGTGTGGCGGGTCCCGTAGCTCCTCCCGGTTCGAAAGTTATGGCTGTTTGAAGTTTGGGTCGAATCTACCATAAGATAATAGAATATGGTTCCATTTATCGGTGCGATCATACCAGCACTAGTGCACCAGATCCCATCAGAACTCCGAAGTTAAGCGCGCTTGGGCGAGATCAGTACTAGGATGGGTGACCCCCTGGGAAGTCCTAGTGGTGCACCCCCTATTTTTGCCATCCAATGCTGCTGGATTCTTTTTTACACTCGATTTTTCGTTTTCTTAGGAATTCTGCACGGTGACCCTTCTACCCACGGTCTAAAGAAGCTAATTGAAAATAATATACCGTTACGGGAGTAATAAAGAAAATGACAAACGCACGTCGTACGGGGAAGAAATGCGATTTTACTAATTAGAAATTATCAAATTCCGCCTCTCAATACATTAGATAATGTATTTTTAAGCCTAAGAAACACATCTAAATTGAAAATGACACAAGATATCAAAATAAAAATGAAATATTAAATAAATAAAGTGATATAAAGGCCGAAAGTGCGTGAAAACAGGGGAATTTAGGCTCGGGACCAGTTACGTCATGGCAGAACGCTATGAGTTCGACACGAATCGCCGTTCCGCATCCAGAAACATATTTTAATAGGAATTCTGAGCGTCGGGTCACACGATGGGCGCGAGAAGAGCTTCGCCGGCATGTCTGATGGGTCCCGTAGCTCCTCCCGGTTCGAAAGTTATGGCTGTTTGAAGTTCGGGTCGAATCTACCATAAGAGAATAGAATGTGGTTCTACTTATGGATGCGATCATACTAGCACTAATGCACCGGATCCCATCAGAACTCCGAAGGTAGGCGTGCTTGGGCGAGAGTAGTACTAGGATGGGTGACCCCCTCGGAAGTCCTCGTGTTGCACCCCATTTTTTTGCCGTCAATTGCTGCTCGATTTTTTTTTTATGCTCGATTTTTCATTTTCTTAGGAATTCTCCATGGTGATCCTTCCACCCACGGTCTAAAGAAGCTGAGTGAAAATGATATACCGTCACGGGAGTAATAAAGTAAATAACAAATGCTCGTCGTACGGGGAAGAAATGCGATTTTACTAATTAGAAATTATCAAATTCCGTCTCTCAATACATTAGAGAATGTATTTTTAAGCCTAAGAAACACATCTAAATTGAAAATGACACAAGATATCAAAATAAAAATGAAATATTAAATAAATGAAGTGATATAAAGGCCGAAAGTGCGTGAAAACGGGGGAATTTAGGCTCGGGACCAGTTACGTCATGGCAGAACGCTACGAGTTCGACATGAATCGCCGTTCCGCTTCCGGAAACATATTATATTAGGAATTCTGAGCGTGGGGTCACATGATGGGCGCGAGAAGAGCTTCGCCGGCATGTCTGATGGGTCCCGTAGCTCCTCCCGGTTCGAAAGTTATGGCTGTTTGAAGTTCGGGTCGAATCTACCATAAGAGAATAGAATGTGGTTCTACTTATGGATGCGATCATACTAGCACTAATGCACCGGATCCCATCAGAACTCCGAAGGTAGGCGTGCTTGGGCGAGAGTAGTACTAGGATGGGTGACCCCCTCGGAAGTCCTCGTGTTGCACCCCATTTTTTTGCCGTCCATTGCTGCTCAATTCTTTTTTTATGCTCGATTTTTCGTTTTCTTAGGAATTCTCCATGGTGATCCTTCCACCCACGGTCTAAAGAAGCTGCGTGAAAATGATATACCGTCACGGGAGTAATAAAGTAAATGACAAACGCTCGTCGTACGGGGAAGAAATGCGATTTTACTAATTAGAAATTATCAAATTCCGCCTCTCAATACATTACAGAATGTATTTTTAAGCCTAAGAAACATATCTAAATTGAAAATGACAAAAGATATCAAAAGAAAAATGAAATATTATATAAATAAAGTGATATAAAGGCGGAAAGTGCGTCAAAACGGGGGAATTTAGGCTCGGGACCAATTATGTCATGGCGGAACGCAATGAGTTCGACACGAATCGTCGTTCCGCTTCCGGAAATATATTATAATAGGAATTCTGAGCATCGGGTCACACGATGGGCGCGAGAAGAGCTTCGCTGGCATGTGTGGCGGGTTCCGTAGCTCCTCCCGGTTCGAAAGTTATGGCTGTTTTAAGTTCGGGTCGAATCTACCATAAGAGAATAAAATGTGGTTCTACTTATGGATACGATCATACCAGCACTAATGCATCGGATCCCATCAGAACTCCGAAGGTATGCGTGCTTGGGCGAGAGTAGTAGTAGGATGGGTGACCCCCTGTGAAGTCCTCGTATTGCACACCCTTTTTTTGCCGTCCAACGCTGCTCGATTCTTTTTTCACGCTCGATTTTTTGTTTTCTTAGGAATTATGCACGGTGATCCTTCCACCTACGGTCTAAAGAAGCTTATTGAAAATAATATACCGTTACGGGAGTAATAAAGTAAATGACAAACGCACGTCGTACTGGGAACAAATGCGATTTTACTAATTAGAAATTATCAAATTCCGCCTCTCAATACATTAGAGAATGTATTTTTAAGCCTAAAAAACACATCAAAATTGAAAATGACACAAGATATCAAAATAGAAACGAAATATTAAATAAATAAAGTGATATAAAGGCCGAAAATGCGTGAAAACGGGGGAATTTAGGCTCGGAACCAGTTATGTCATGGCATAACGCTATGAGTTCGACATGAATCGCCATTCCGCTTCCGGAAACATATTATAATAGGAATTCCGAGCATCGGGTCACACGATGGGCGCGAGAAGAGCTTCGCCGGCATGTGTGGCGGGTCCCGTAGCTCCTCCCGGTTCGAAAGTTATGGCTGTTTGAAGTTTGGGTCGAATCTACCATAAGATAATAGAATATGGTTCCATTTATCGGTGCGATCATACCAGCACTAGTGCACCAGATCCCATCAGAACTCCGAAGTTAAGCGTGCTTGGGCGAGATTAGTACTAGGATGGGTGACCCCCTGGGAAGTCCTAGTGGTGCACCCCTTTTTTTTGCCATCCAATGCTGCTGGATTCTTTTTTTACGCTCGATTTTTCGTTTTCTTAGGAATTCTGCACGGTGACCCTTCTACCCACGGTCTAAAGAAGCTAATTGAAAATAATATACCGTTATGGGAGTAATAAAGAAAATGACAAACGCACGTCGTACGGGGAAGAAATGCGATTTTACTAATTAGAAATTATCAAATTCCGCCTCTCAATACATTAGAGAATGTATTTTTAAGCCTAAGAAACACATCTAAATTGAAAATTACACAAGATATCAAAATAAAAATGAAATATTAAATAAATAAAGTGATATAAATGCCGAAAGTGCGTGAAAACGGGGGAATTTAGGCTCGGGACCAGTTACGTCATGGCAGAACGCTATGAGTTCGACACGAATCGCCGTTCCGCTTCCGGAAACATATTATAATAGGAATTCTGAGCGTCGGGTCACACGATGGGCGCGAGAAGAGCTTCGCCGGCATGTCTGATGGGTCCCGTAGCTCCTCTCGGTTCGAAAGTTATGGCTGTTTGAAGTTCGGGTCGAATCTACCATAAGAGAATAGAATGTGGTTCTACTTATGGATGCGATCATACTAGCACTAATGCACCGGATCCCATCAGAACTCCGAAGGTAGGCGTGCTTGGGCGAGAGTAGTACTAGGATGGGTGACCCCCTCGGAAGTCCTCGTGTTGCACCCTATTTTTTTGCCGTCCATTGCTGCTCGATTCTTTTTTTATGCTCGATTTTTCGTTTTCTTAGGAATTCTCCAGGGTGATCCTTCCACCCACGGTCTAAAGAAGCTGAGTGAAAATGATATACCGTCACGGGAGTAATAAATTAAATGACAAACGCTCGTCGTACGGGGAAGAAATGCGATTTTACTAATTAGAAATTATCAAATTCCGCCTCTCAATACATTACAGAATGTATTTTTAAGCCTAAGAAACATATCTAAATTGAAAATGACAAAAGATATCAAAAGAAAAATGAAATATTATATAAATAAAGTGATATAAAGGCCGAAAGTGCGTGAAAACGGGGGAATTTAGGCTCGGGACCAGTTACGTCATGGCAGAACGCTATGAGTTCGACACGAATCGCCGTTCCGCTTCCGGAAACATATTATAATAGGAATTCTGAGCGTCGGGTCACACAATGGGCGCGAGAAGAGCTTCGCCGGCATGTCTAATGGGTCCCGTAGCTCCTCCCGGTTCGAAAGTTATGGCTGTTTGAAGTTCGGGTCGAATCTACCATAAGAGAATAGAATGTGGTTCTACTTATGGATGCGATCATACTAGCACTAATGCACCGGATCCCATCAGAACTCCGAAGGTAGGCGTGCTTGGGCGAGAGTAGTACTAGGATGGGTGACCCCCTCGGAAGTCCTCGTGTTGCACCCCATTTTTTTGTCGTCCATTGCTGCTCGATTCTTTTTTTATGCTCGATTTTTTGTTTTCTTAGGAATTCTCCGTGGTGATCCTTCCACCCACGGTCTAAAGAAGCTGAGTGAAAATGATATACCGTCACGGAAGTAATAAAGTAAATGACAAACGCTTGTCGTACGGGGAAGAAATGCGATTTTACTAATTAGAAATTATCAAATTCCGCCTCTCAATACATTACAGAATGTATTTTTAAGCCTAAGAAACATATCTAAATTGAAAATGACAAAAGATATCAAAAGAAAAATGAAATGTTATATAAATAAAGTGATATAAAGGCGGAAAGTGCGTCAAAACGGGGGAATTTAGGCTCGGGACCAATTATGTCATGGCGGAACGCAATGAGTTCGACACGAATCGTCGTTCCGCTTCCGGAAATATATTATAATAGGAATTCTGAGCATCGGGTCACACGATGGGCGCGAGAAGAGCTTCGCTGGCATGTGTGGCGGGTTCCGTAGCTCCTCCCGGTTCGAAAGTTATGGCTGTTTGAAGTTCGGGTCGAATCTACCATAAGAGAATAGAATGTGGTTCTACTTATGGATACGATCATACCAGCACTAATGCATCGGATCCCATCAGAACTCCGAAGGTAAGCGTGCTTGGGCGAGAGTAGTAGTAGGATGGGTGACCCCGTGTGAAGTCCTCGTATTGCACACCCTTTTTTTGCCGTCCAACGCTGCTCGATTCTTTTTTCACGCTCGATTTTTTGTTTTCTTAGGAATTATGCACGGTGATCCTTCCACCTATGGTCTAAAGAAGCTTATTGAAAATAATATACCGTTACGGGAGTAATAAAGTAAATGACAAACGCACGTCGTACTGGGAAGAAATGCGATTTTACTAATTAGAAATTATCAAATTCCGCCTCTCAATACATTAGAGAATGTATTTTTAAGCCTAAAAAACACATCAAAATTGAAAATGACACAAGATATCAAAATAAAAACGAAATATTAAATAAATAAAGTGATATAAAGGCCGAAAGTGCGTGAAAACGGGGGAATTTAGGCTCGGAACCAGTTATGTCATGGCATAACGCTATGAGTTCGACATGAATCGCCATTCCGCTTCCGGAAACATATTATAATAGGAATTCCGAGCATCGGGTCACATGATGGGCGCGAGAAGAGCTTCGCCGGCATGTGTGGCGGGTCCCGTAGCTCCTCCCCGTTCGAAAGTTATGGCTGTTTGAAGTTTGGGTCGAATCTACCATAAGATAATAGAATATGGTTCCATTTATCGGTGCGATCATACCAGCACTAGTGCACCAGATCCCATCAGAACTCCGAAGTTAAGTGCGCTTGGGCGAGATTAGTACTAGGATGGGTGACCCCTTGGGAAGTCCTACTGGTGCACCCCTTTTTTTTGCCATCCAATGCTGCTGGATTCTTTTTTTACGCTCGATTTTTCGTTTTCTTAGGAATTCTGCACGGTGACCCTTCTACCCACGGTCTAAAGAATCTAATTGAAAATAATATACCGTTACGGGAGTAATAAAGAAAATGACAAACGCACGTCGTACAGGGAAGAAATGCAATTTTACTAATTAGAAATTATCAAATTCCGCTTCTCAATACATTAGAGAATGTATTTTTAAGCCTAAGAAACACATCTAAATTGAAAATGACACAAGATATCAAAATAAAAATGAAATATTAAATAAATAAAGTGATATAAATGCCGAAAGTGCGTGAAAACGGGGGAATTTAGGCTCGGGACCAGTTACGTCATAGCAGAACGCTATGAGTTCGACACGAATCGTCGTTCCGCTTCCGGAAACATATTATAATAGGAATTCTGAGCATCGGGTCACACGATGGGCGCGAGAAGAGCTTCGCTGGCATGTGTGGCGGGTTCCGTAGCTCCTCCCGGTTCGAAAGTTATGGCTGTTTGAAGTTCTGGTCGAATCTACCATAAGAGAATAGAATGTGGTTCTACTTATGGATACGATCATACCAGCACTAATGCATCGGATTCCATCAGAACTCCGAAGGTATGCGTGCTTGGGCGAGAGTAGTAGTAGGATGGGTGACCCCCTGTGAAGTCCTCGTATTGCACACCCTTTTTTTGCCGTCCAACGCTGCTCGATTCTTTTTTCACGCTCGATTTTTTGTTTTCTTAGGAATTATGCACGGTGATCCTTCCACCTACGGTCTAAAGAAGCTTATTGAAAATAATATACCGTTACGGGAGTAATAAAGTAAATGACAAACGCACGTCATACTGGGAAGAAATGCGATTTTACTAATTAGAAATTATAAAATTCCGCCTCTCAATACATTAGAGAATGTATTTTTAAGCCTAAAAAACACATCAAAATTGAAAATGACACAAGATATCAAAATAGAAACGAAATATTAAATAAATAAAGTGATATAAAGGCCGAAAATGCGTGAAAACGGGGGAATTTAGGCTCGGAACCAGTTATGTCATGGCATAACGCTATGAGTTCGACATGAATCGCCATTCCGCTTCCGGAAACATATTATAATAGGAATTCCGAGCATCAGGTCACACGATGGGCGCGAGAAGAGCTTAGCCGGCATGTGTGGCGGGTCCCGTAGCTCCTCCCGGTTCGAAAGTTATGGCTGTTTGAAGTTTGGGTCGAATCGACCATAAGATAATAGAATATGGTTCCATTTATCGGTGCGATCATACCAGCACTAGTGCACCAGATCCCATTAGAACTCCGAAGTTAAGCGCGCTTGGGCGAGATTAGTACTAGGATGGGTGACCCCCTGGGAAGTCCTAGTGGTGCACCCCTTTTTTTTGCCATCCAATGCTGCTGGATTCTTTTTTTACGCTCGATTTTTCGTTTTCTTAGGAATTCTGCACGGTGACCCTTCTACCCACGGTCTAAAGAAGCTAATTGAAAATAATATACGATTACGGGAGTAATAAAGAAAATGACAAACGCACGTCGTACGGGGAAGAAATGCGATTTTACTAATTAGAAATTATCAAATTCCGCCTCTCAATACATTAGAGAATGTATTTTTAAGCCTAAGAAACACATCTAAATTGAAAATTACACAAGATATCAAAATAAAAATGAAATATTAAATAAATAAAGTGATATAAATGCCGAAAGTGCGTGAAAACGGGGGAATTTAGGCTCGGGACCAGTTACGTCATGGCGTAACGCTATGAGTTCGAAACGAATCGCTGCTCCGCTCAAACATATTATAATAGGAATTCGAGCGTCGGGTCACACGATGGGCGCGAGAAGAGCTTCACGGCATGTCCGATGGGTCTCGTAGCTCCTCTCGGTTCGAAAGTTATGGCTGTTTGAAGTTCGGGTCGAATCTACCATAAGAGAATAGAATGTGGTTCTACTTATGGATGCGATCATACTAGCACTAATGCACCGGATCCCATCAGAACTCCGAAGGTAGGCGTGCTTGGGCGAGAGTAGTACTAGGATGGGTGACCCCCTCGGAAGTCCTCGTGTTGCACCCTATTTTTTGCCGTCCATTCCGCTCGATTCTTTTTTATGCTCGATTTTCGTTTTCTTAGGAATTCTCCAGGGTGATCCTTCCACCCACGGTCTAAAGAAGCTGAGTGAAAATGATATACCGTCACGGGAGTAATAAAGTAAATGACAAACGCTCGTCGTACGGGGAAGAAATGCGATTTTACTAATTAGAAATTATCAAATTCCGCCTCTCAATACATTACAGAATGTATTTTTAAGCCTAAGAAACATATCTAAATTGAAAATGACAAAAGATATCAAAAGAAAAATGAAATATTATATAAATAAAGTGATTTAAAGGCCGAAAGTGCGTGAAAACGGGGGAATTTAGGCTCGGGACCAGTTACGTCATGGCAGAACGCTATGAGTTCGACACGAATCGCCATTCCGCTTCCGGAAACATATTATAATAGGAATTCTGAGCGTCGGGTCACACGATGGGCGCGAGAAGAGCTTCGCCGGCATGTGTGATGGGTCCCGTAGCTCCTCCCGGTTCGAAAGTTATGGCTGTTTGAAGTTCGGGTTTAATCTACCATAAGAGAATAGAATGTGGTTCTACTTATGGATGCGATCATACTAGCACTAATGCACCGGATCCCATCAGAACTCCGAAGGTAGGCGTGCTTGGGCGAGAGTAGTACTAGGATGGGTGACCCCCTCGGAAGTCCTCGTGTTGCACCCCATTTTTTGCCGTCCATTGCTGCTCGATTCTTTTTTTATGCTCGATTTTTTGTTTTCTTAGGAATTCTCCATGGTGATCCTTCCACCCACGGTCTAAAGAAGCTGAGTGAAAATGATATACCGTCACGGGAGTAATAAAGTAAATGACAAACGCTCGTCGTACGGGGAAGAAATGCGATTTTACTAATTAGAAATTATCAAATTCCGCCTCTCAATACATTACAGAATGTATTTTTAAGCTTAAGAAACATATCTAAATTGAAAATGACAAAAGATATCAAAAGAAAAATGAAATATTATATAAATAAAGTGATATAAAGGCGGAAAGTGCGTCAAAACGGGGGAATTTAGGCTCGGGACCAATTATGTCATGGCGGAACGCAATGAGTTCGACACGAATCGTCGTTCCGCTTCCTAAATATATTATAATAGGAATTCTGAGCATCGGGTCACACGATGGGCGCGAGAAGAGCTTCGCTGGCATGTGTGGCGGGTTCCGTAGCTCCTCCCGGTTCGAAAGTTATGGCTGTTTGAAGTTCGGGTCGAATCTACCATAAGAGAATAGAATGTGGTTCTACTTATGGATACGATCATACCAGCACTAATGCATCGGATCCCATCAGAACTCCGAAGGTAAGCGTGCTTGGGCGAGAGTAGTAGTAGGATGGGTGACCCCGTGTGAAGTCCTCGTATTGCACACCCTTTTTTTGCCGTCCAACGCTGCTCGATTCTTTTTTCACGCTCGATTTTTTGTTTTCTTAGGAATTATGCACGGTGATCCTTCCACCTACGGTCTAAAGAAGCTTATTGAAAATAATATACCGTTACGGGAGTAATAAAGTAAATGACAAACGCACGTCGTACTGGGAAGAAATGCGATTTTACTAATTAGAAATTATCAAATTCCGCCTCTCAATACATTAGAGAATGTATTTTTAAGCCTAAAAAACACATCAAAATTGAAAATGACACAAGATATCAAAATAAAAACGAAATATTAAATAAATAAAGTGATATAAAGGCCGAAAGTGCGTGAAAACGGGGGAATTTAGGCTCGGAACCAGTTATGTCATGGCATAACGCTATGAGTTCGACATGAATCGCCATTCCGCTTCCGGAAACATATTATAATAGGAATTCCGAGCATCGGGTCACACGATGGGCGCGAGAAGAGCTTCGCCGGCATGTGTGGCGGGTCCCGTAGCTCCTCCCGGTTCGAAAGTTATGGCTGTTTGAAGTTTGGGTCGAATCTACCATAAGATAATAGAATATGGTTCCATTTATCGGTGCGATCATACCAAAGCACTAGTGCACCAGATCCCATCGAACTCCGGTTAAGTGCGCTTGGGCGAGATTAGTACTAGGATGGGTGACCCCTAGGAAGTCCTACCGGTGCACCCCTTTTTTTTGCCATCCAATGTCACTGGATTCTTTACGCCGATTTTTCGTTTTCTTAGGAATTCTGCACGGTGACCCTTCTACCCACGGCCTAAAGAAGCTAATTGAAAATAATATACCGTTACTGGAGTAATAAAGAAAATGACAAACGCACGTCAGACAGGGAAGAAATGCGATTTTACTAATTAGAAATTATCAAATTCCGCTTCTCAATACATTAGAGAATGTATTTTTAAGCCTAAGAAACACATCTAAATTGAAAATGACACAAGATATCAAAATAAAAATGAAATATTAAATAAATAAAGTGATATAAATGCCGAAAGTGCGTGAAAACGGGGAATTTAGGCTCGGGACCCGATTACGTCATAGCGTAACGCTATGAGTTCGACATTTAATCGTTGCTCCGCCCTAAACATATTATAATAGGAATTTGAGCATCGGGTCACACGATGGGCGCGAGAAGAGCCAATGGCATGTGTGGCGGGTTCCGTAGCTCCTCCCGGTTCGAAAGTTATGGCCATTTGAAGTTCTGGTCGAATCTACCATAAGAGAATAGAATGTGGTTCTACTTATGGATACGATCATACCAGCACTAATGCATCGGATCCCATCGTAACTCCGAAGGTATGCGTGCTTGGGCGAGTAGTAGTAGGATGGGTGACCCCGTGAAGTCCTCGTATTGCACACCCTTTTTTGCCGTCCAACGCCGCTCGATTCTTTTTCACGCTCGATTTTTGTTTTCTTAGGAATTATGCGGTGATCCTTCCACCTACGGTCTAAAGAAGCTTATTGAAAATAATATACCGTTACGGGAGTAATAAAGTAAATGACAAACGACGTCAGATCGGGAAGAAATGCGATTTTGCTAATTAGAAATTATCAAATTCCGCCTCTCAATACATTAGAGAATGTATTTTTAAGCCTAAAAAACACATCAAAATTGAAAATGACACAAGATATCAAAATAGAAACGAAATATTAAATAAATAAAGTGATATAAAGGCGGAAAATGCGTGAAAACGGGGGACTTTAGGCTCGGAACCGCTTATGTCATGGCATAACGCTATGAGTTCGACATGAATCGCCATTCCGCTTTCGGAAACATATTATAATAGGAATTCGAGCATCGGGTCACACGATGGGCGCGAGAAGAGCTTAGCCGGCATGTGTGGCGGGTCCCGTAGCTCCTCCCGGTTCGAAAGTTATGGTGTTTGAAGTTTGGGTCGAATCTACCATAAGATAATAGAATATGGTTCCATTTATCGGTGCGATCATACCAGCACTAGTGCACCGGATCCCATTAGAACTCCGGTTAAGCGCGCTTGGGCGAGATTAGTACTAGGATGGGTGACCCCTAAGTCCTAGTGGTGCACCCTTTTTTTTGCCATCCAATGTCAGCTGGATTCTTTTACGCCGATTTTTCGTTTTCTTAGGAATTCTGCACGGTGACCCTTCTACCCACGGTCTAAAGAAGCTAATTGAAAATAATATACCGTTACGGGAGTAATAAAGAAAATGACAAACGCACGTCAGACGGAAGAAATGCGATTTTACTAATTAGAAATGATCAAATTCCGCCTCTCAATACATTAGAGAATGTATTTTTAAGCCTAAGAAACACATCTAAATTGAAAATTACACAAGATATCAAAATAAAAATGAAATATTAAATAAATAAAGTGATATAAATGCCGAAAGTGCGTGAAAACGGGGAATTTAGGCTCGGGACCATTACGCCATGGCGTAACGCTATGAGTTCGACACGAATCGCCGTTCCGCTTCCGGAAACATATTATAATAGGAATTCGAGCGTCGGGTCACACGATGGGCGCGAGAAGAGCTCACGGCATGTCCGATGGGTCCCGTAGCTCCTCTCGGCTCGAAAGTTATGGTGTTTGAAGTTCGGGTCGAATCTACCATAAGAGAATAGAATGTGGTTCTACTTATGGATGCGATCATACTAGCACTAATGCACCGGATCCCATCGAACTCCGAAGGTAGGCGTGCTTGGGCGAGTAGTACTAGGATGGGTGACCCCTAAGTCCTCGTGTTGCACCCTATTTTTTTGCCATCCATTCTTTCGATTCTTTTTTATGCTCGATTTTTCGTTTTCTTAGAATTCTCAGGTGATCCTTCCACCCACGGTCTAAAGAAGCCGAGTGAAAATGATATACCGTCACGGGAGTAATAAAGTAAATGACAAACGCTGTCAGACGGGGAAGAAATGCGATTTTACTAATTAGAAATTATCAAATTCCGCCTCTCAATACATTAGAATGTATTTTTAAGCCTAAGAAACATATCTAAATTGAAAATGACAAAAGATATCAAAGAAAAATGAAATATTATATAAATAAAGTGATTTAAAGGCCGAAAGTGCGTGAAAACGGGGAATTTAGGCTCGGGACGATACGCCATGGCGTAACGCTATGAGTTCGACACGAATCGCCATTCCGCTTAGGAAACATATTATAATAGGAATTCGCGTCGGGTCACACGATGGGCGCGAGAAGAGCTTCACGGCATGTCGATGGGTCCGTAGCTCCTCCCGCTCGAAAGTTATGGTATTTGAAGTTCGGGTTTAATCTACCATAAGAGAATAGAATGTGGTTCTACTTATGGATGCGATCATACTAGCACTAATGCACCGGATCCCATCGAACTCCGAAGGTAGGCGTGCTTGGGCGAGTAGTACTAGGATGGGTGACCCCCTAAGTCCTCGTGTTGCACCCCATTTTTGCCATCCATTCTCGCCGATTCTTTTTTATGCTCGATTTTTTGTTTTCTTAGGAATTCTCCATGGTGATCCTTCCACCCACGGCCTAAAGAAGTCGAGTGAAAATAATATACCGTCACGGGAGTAATAAAGTAAATGACAAACGCTCGTCGTACGGGGAAGAAATGCGATTTTACTAATTAGAAATTATCAAATTCCGCCTCTCAATACATTACAGAATGTATTTTTAAGCCTAAGAAACATATCTAAATTGAAAATGACAAAAGATATCAAAAGAAAAATGAAATATTATATAAATAAAGTGATATAAAGGCGGAAAGTGCGTCAAAACGGGGGAATTTAGGCTCGGGACCAATTATGTCATGGCGAACGCAATGAGTTCGACACGAATCGTTGCTCCGCTCCTAAATATATTATAATAGGAATTCGAGCATCGGGTCACACGATGGCGCGAGAAGAGCTTCACGGCATGTGTGGCGGGTTCCGTAGCTCCTCCTGCTTGAAAGTTATGGGTTTGAAGTTGGTCGAATCTACCATAAGAGAATAGAATGTGGTTCTACTTATGGATACGATCATACCAAAGACTAATGCACGGATCCCATCGAACTCCGAAGGTAAGCGTGCTTGGGCGAGTAGTAGTAGGATGGGTGACCCTGTGAAGTCCTCAGATTGCACACTCTTTTTGCCGTCCCAACGCTCGATTCTTTTTCACGCCGATTTTTTGTTTTCTTAGGAATTATGCACGGTGATCCTTCCACCTACGGCCTAAAGAAGCTTATTGAAAATAATATACCGTTACGGGAGTAATAAAGTAAATGACAAACGCACGTCAGATCGGGAAGAAATGCGATTTTACTAATTAGAAATTATCAAATTCCGCCTCTCAATACATTAGAGAATGTATTTTTAAGCCTAAAAACACATCAAAATTGAAAATGACACAAGATATCAAAATAAAAACGAAATATTAAATAAATAAAGTGATATAAAGGCCTAAGTGCGTGAAAACGGGAATTTAGGCTCGTAACCGCTTATGTCATGGCATAACGCTATGAGTTCGACATGAATCGCCATTCCGCTTCCTAAACATATTATAATAGGAATTAGAGCATCCGGTCACACGATGGGCGCGAGAAGAGCTTCGCGGCATGTGTGGCGGGTCCCGTAGCTCCTCCCGGTTCGAAAGTTATGGCCGTTTGAAGTTTGGGTCGAATCTACCATAAGATAATAGAATATGGTTCCATTTATCGGTGCGATCATACCAGCACTAGTGCACCGATCCCATCGTAACTCCGGTTAAGTGCGCTTGGGCGAGATTAGTACTAGGATGGGTGACCCGGGAAGTCCTAGTCGTGCACCCCTTTTTTTTGCCATCCAATGTCAGCTGGATTCTTTTACGCTCGATTTTTCGTTTTCTTAGAATTCTCGCACGGTGACCCTTCTACCCACGGCCTAAAGAAGCTAATTGAAAATAATATACTACATGAGTAATAAAGAAAATGACAAACGCACGTCAGACAAGGAAGAAATGTGATTTTACTAATTAGAAATTATCAAATTCCGCATATCAATACATTTGAGAATGTATTTTTAAGCCTAAGAAACACATCTAAATTGAAAATGACAAAAGATATCAAAAGAAAAATGAAATATTATATAAATCAAGTGATATAAAGGCCGAAAGTGAGTGAAAAGGGGGGAATTTAGGCTCGGGACCAATTACGCCATGGCGTAACGCTATGAGTTCGACACGAATCGCCGTTCCGCTTCCTAAACATATTATAATAGGAATTCGAGCGCTGGTCACACGATGGGCGCGAGAAGAGTCACGGCATGTCCGATGGGTCCCGTAGCTCCTCCCGGTTCGAAAGTTACGGTCGCTTGAAGTTCGGCCGAATCTACCATAAGAGAATAGAATGTGGTTCTACTTATGGATGCGATCATACTAGCACTAATGCACCGGATCCCATCGAACTCCGAAGGTAGGCGTGCTTGGGCGAGTAGTACTAGGATGGGTGACCCCTAAGTCCTCGTGCCGCACCCCATTTTTTTGCCATCCATTGTCGCCGATTCTTTTTATGCTCGATTTTCGCTTTCTTAGAATTTACATGGTGATCCTTCCACCCACGGCCTACTGGTCGAGTGAAAATGATATACCGTCACGGAGTAATAAAGTAAATGACAAACGCTCGTCAGACGGGGAAGAAATGCGATTTTACTAATTAGAAATTATCAAATTCCGCCTCTCAATACATTACAGAATGTATTTTTAAGCCTAAGAAACATATCTAAATTGAAAATGACAAAAGATATCAAAAGAAAATGAAATATTATATAAATAAAGTGATATAAAGGCCGAAAGTGCGTGGCA